>WNGS01089979.1:127274-137776 GCA_020271785.1 Procambarus virginalis
CTCTAGCACATTATAGTACCCTCTAGCACCTCGGAATACCTTATAGTCTCTCTAGCACCTTATAGTACCCTCTAGCACACTTATGTACCTTACTAGAGTACCCTATACCCTATACCTAGCACCTATAGTACCCTCTGAGCACCGTTAGTACCTCTACACCTTATATGACCCTCTAGCACTTTATAGTACCCTCTCACCTTAAGTACCTATACATTATAGGTACCTCTCTGCACTAGAACCTCTTACATTATAGTACCCTCTAGCACCTTCATAGTACCCTCTAGCACCTTATAGTACCCTCTAGCACCTATAGTCACCCTAGCTTTAGACTCGCACACCTTATAGTACCCTCTAGCACCTTATAGTACCCTCTAGCACCTTAGTCCCTCACCTTATAGTACCCCCTTTACGCTCTCCACCTTATAGTACCTCTAGCACCTTATAGTACCTCTCTAGCACCTTATAGTACCCTCTAGCACCTTATAGTACCTCTCTAGCACCTTATAGTACCCTCTAGCACCTTATAGTACCCTCTAGCACCTTATAGTACCCTCTAGCACCTTATAGTACCTCTCTAGCACCTTATAGTACCCTCTAGCACATTATAGTACCCTCCTAGCACCTTATAGTACCCTCTAGCACATTATAGTACCCTGATAGCACCGGTAGACCCTCGGTAGCGGTGTAGCGAGGGTACACAGGGGAGGTGTAGCGAGGGTACACAGGGGAGGTGTAGCGAGGGTACACAGGGAGGTGTAGCGAGGGTACACAGGGGAGGTGTAGCGAGGGTACACAGGGAGGTGTAGCGAGGGTACACAGGGGGGTGTAGCGAGGGTACACAGGGAGGTGTAGCGAGGGTACACAGGGAGGTGTAGCGAGGGTACACAGGGGAGGTGTAGCGAGGGTACACAGGGGAGGTGTAGCGAGGGTACACAGGGAGGTGTAGCGACGGTACACAGGGAGGTGTAGCGAGGGTACACACGGGAGGTGTAGCGAGGGTACACACGGGAGGTGTAGCGAGGGTACACAGGGAGGTGTAGCGACGGTACACAGGGAGGTGTAGCGAGGGTACACACGGGAGGTGTAGCGAGGGTACACAGAGGTGTAGCGAGGGTACACAGGGGAGGTGTAGCGAGGGTACACAGGGGAGGTGTAGCGAGGGTACACACGGGAGGTGTAGCGAAGGTACACAGGGGAGGTGTAGCAAGGGGTACACACGGGAGGTGTAGCGAGGGTACACAGAGGTGTAGCGAGGGTACACAGGGGAGGTGTAGCAAGGGGTACACAGGGGAGGTGTAGCAAGGGGTACACAGGGAGGTGTAGCAAGGGGTACACAGGGAGGTGTACTAACAATGTACCAATATTACCCCAACCTTCCACATAACATTTTACAGTTTGACTGCTGCAGTCACCATATCATTGTTATTCATAACTAATTTCATTCATCCAGCTTTGAGCTAAATATTTCGGCAGGAAATATAGCAACAAAAAATGCAAAGAAAACATACAAACCCATGAGATAAAAATATACGAATAACTGAAGGAAGCCACCAATCACATCCACTCTCACGCTTATGCCCACGCCCACATCCTGGTCCTCCCTCACTCTCACACCCACACTCACGTGTGGAAATAGTGAGAGGGAGACAAACACGAAACAAACACTATTTAAACACTTGGGGCACCATGTTCAATGAATGTCTTAGATGAGAAAGTGAAGAGAGATTTTTTCTCAATCTTCTCCATCACCTTGCATGGTATACAAGTTAAGGACACTGGCCTGTAGTTCAGTGCCTCTTGTCTGTCACCCTTTGTGTGTGTGGGTGCGTGTGTCACATACACACACATGTGTGTGTGTGTGTGGGTGTGTGTGTGTGTGTGTGTGTGGTGTGTGTGTGTGTGTGTGTGTGTGTGTGTGTGTGTGTGTGTACGCGTACGCATTCAAGAAAGCCCGTTCTGTTGCTACTCTCATGTTGAGCCGCATCGCTACATGGCATCAGGCACTAGATAAATCCAAGATCAGCTGTATAGTTGCAATGGACACTGCAGACGCCTGTGACCGGGTATTGCACTATGTATTGCTGGCGAAGTTTCAACCACAAGAATCCCGGGTTTTGCTCTACAGCTAATAAGAGACTAAATTTCAGAACTAAATCTACAGGGAATCCCACATATCCACTAACCCGGTTGGTTCGGCAAGTTTATCAAGAAAGTGTCGATTTTTTTTTCTGGAAGAAGTCCACTTTCGTTCCTATAATATTTCTTATGCTTGCTGGGAGGACACTGAACAGCCGTGTAGAATTCTGATGCTAATTGATACATACAAACAAATGTTAGATCCTAAATTGAATTTATATTACATATAACGTTGTTGCAACCACATATCTGGAGCCACTGCTCCATTCCATACGAAGAAATCAAATTGAAATAAACTAATTTAAATAATTAAAATGGCTATTGGAAACCTAATTTACCATTAGATTTTTGCCTCGTTCACTACAGTTATAATGGAAGTCTCTCAGAGCACACATGATCTGACAAGTCATCAAGTATTCTCTTTGTACTTTGAATTGTTTACCAGTAAAGAGTAAACATTATAATTAATTTAAAAGAACTTCGTCTGTAGTTATGGGCATTGATTGTCTAGGACCCGGTGATGGTCCGAGGCATTGACACTGTAGTCTCCCCTCAGAGTGCGACCCTGCATGATACCTGGTTGATGTGGTTCTGGGAGATCTTCTACTCCCCAAGCCCGGCCCAAGGCCAGGCTTGACTTGTTAGAGTTTGGTCCACCAGGCTGTTGCTTGGAGCGGCCCGCAGGCCCACATACCTACCACAGCCCGGTTGGTCCGGTACTCCTAGTTGAAAAAATCTAGTTTCCTCTTGAAGAGTCCACGGTTATTCCGGCAATATTTCTTATAGTCGCTGGGAGGGTGTTGAACAACCGCGGACCTCTGATGTTTATACAGTTCTCTCTGATTGTGCCTATGGCACCTCTGCTCTTCACTGGTTCTATTCTGCATTTTCTTCCATCTCGTTCACTCCAGTACGTTGTTATTTTACTGTGTAGATTAGGGACCTGGCCCTCCAGTATTTTCCACGCATATATTATTTGATATCTCTCGTCTCCTTTCTAGTGAGTACATTTGGAGAGCTTTGAGACGATCCCAATAATTTAGGTGCTTTATCTCGTCTATGCGTGCCGTATATGTTCTCTGTATTCCCTCTATTTCAGCAATCTCTCCTGCTCTGAAGGGGGAAGTGAGTACTGAGCAGTACTCGAGACGGGACAGCACAAGTGACTTGAAGAGTACAACCATGTGATGGGATCCCTGGATTTAAAAGTTCTAGTAATCCATCCGATCATTTTTCTGGCTGCCGCAATATTTGCTTGGTTATGCTCCCTAAACGTTAGGTCGTTAGACATCATTATTCCCAAATCCTTTACATGTAGCTTTCCTACTATGGGCACATGTGATTGTGTTTTGTACTCTGTATTATGTTTAAGGTCCTCATTTTTACAGTACCTGAGTATCTGGAATTTATCACTTTTAAACATCAAGTTATTTTCTGCTGCCCAGTCGAAAACTTTATTAATATCAGCTTGAAGTTTTTCAATATCTTTAGCAGAGGTAATTTTCATGCTGATTTTTGTGTCATCTGCAAAGGATGACATGAAGCTGTGCCTTGTATGAGAGTTTATATCTGATATGAGAATAGGGAAAAGCAGTGGTGCAAGGACTGTACCCTGAGTACAGAGCTTTAACTGCACACTTGGACTCGTTTTTATATGGTGACTGTTATCTCTTTGTGTTTTGTTCGACAGAAAACTGAGTATCCAGCGTCCTACTTTACTAGTTATTCCCATTGACCTCATTTTGTGTGCTATCACGCCCATGGTCACATTTATCGAAAGCCTTTGCAAAGTCCGTGTATACCACATCTGAATTCTGTTTTTTCTTCTAATGCCTCAGTGATTTTGTCGTTGTGGTCAAGTAGCTGTGAGAGGCTTATCTTTCCGCTCTAAATCCATGTTGACCTGGATTGTGGACGTCATTGGTTTCCATGAAACTAATGTCTGACTCCTGATCATTCTCTCAAATACTTTTTATTATGTGGGACGTTAGTGCAACTGGTCTATAATTCTTTGCCAATGCTTTGCTCCCACCCTTGTGTAGAGGGGCTATGTCTGCTACTTTAAGTGCATCTGGTAACTCCCCCGTGTCCAAGCTCTTCCTCCACAGTCCACACTTTACTGAGTGCCTGTTCTACTGGCATTTTGCATTTCTTTATAAATATTGAATTCCCTGAGTCTGGACCCCGGGCCGAGTGCATGGGCATGTTGTCATTTTCTCTTTCAAATCTGCCACGCTCGTGTTGATATCGTTATATTTACAGATGTTTGGGATATCACGCATAAAGAAGTTGTCCGGATCTTCCACTTTCATCTTAAACCACTTGACCATCCAGTACGGTCACTGATGGTCGATTGGACGCCCCGCCCCCTCCCTGCAATCTCCCCTCCCACCTCCTGCACGCCCCCATCACCTCCCTGCACGCCCCCCGCACCTCCCTGCACGCCCCCCCGCACCTCCCTGCACCCCCTCACCCCTGCACGCCCCCTCACCTCCACTCTGCACGCCCCCTCTACCTCCCTGTCACGCCCCCTACACCTCCATGACACAGCCCCAGCAACAGACCTGACACAGCACAACAACCTCCCGCATAATCTTCACGCTCCAAACCTCTGTCACATCCCCCAGCACCCTACGCACGACACACTTAACCTACCGCCAACAGACTCCGCATCTTCCCTGCTAGCACCCGCAATCCCCGCATCCCACTCCTTTCCACTCCCACCTGCCAACCGCCCCCCCTGCACCTCCCTGCCACGCTCCCCCTCAACCTCCCTGCTTCACGCCCCCTCCCTCCCTGAGCACCTCCCTGCAGCCCCCCGCACCTCCCTCGCACGCTCCACCTCCCCAGCCCCTTTCCCTCCCTGCCCCCCTCACCTCCCTGCATCGCCCCCCGCTCCCTAATCTCCATGCCCTGCCCGCCCCCCGCACCATCCTGCACGCTCAACTCTCCAGCCTTACTCCCAGCGCTTCCCTTCATCCATCAGCCTCACACAACGCCCCGCACACATCACATCCCTGCACGCCCCCTGCACCCTCCTGACCCCCTTCACCTACCCTCAGCCCCCCCTCACCTCCCTCTGCACACGCTCCCCACCTCACCTCCCTGCACGGCCCCCCACCTTCCCTGCACGCCCGCCTACCCTCACGCTCCCGCACGCCCCACGTCACACCCCTACCACCCCCTCGCACCTCTCCGCCCGCCGCACCTCCCTGCACAGTCCCCCTCACCTCCCGTACACCCCCCCCTCCTCCCTCCACACGCCCGCTCCCTCCACACCTCCCTGCGCACTCCGCACGCCCTCCCGCACCTCCTCTTTACGCCCCCTCCATCACCTCCTTTACCCCCCTCACCTCCCGCACTACCCACCCTCACCTCCCTTGCACGTCCCCCGCACCTCCCTGCACATGCCCCCCTCAACCTCCCTGACCACGCCCCCTCCTACCCTCCCCTTCCCGCCCCTCCCTGTCACCTCCCCCCCCCCTGCTACGCCCCCTCATCCTCCTACACTCCCTTCGCCTCATACCGCCCCAGCACTCACTCCCGCGCCCTCCCTCACTCGCCCCCCTGCACCTTCCCTTACACGTCCCCCCTCACCTCCCTGCCACTGCCCCCGCCACCTCCTGTCACGCCCCCTATCCTCCCTCCTCCTCTCACCTCGCTACTCCCCCCTCACCTCCACTACACCCGCCCCCCTCCCCTACCCTTCTCACAGCCCCCTCCCCTCCCTACCCGCCCCCGCAATCTTCCCTATCCCTGTCCCCCTTCACCTCACTTCCCACCTCACCGTGCACGCCCCCGCACCTCCATAACAATAACCCCGCGCGGGTGAGGTTTATGTGTGGCAAGAGCGGTGATCCACCGCTTTTGAGACTTATATAAAGGAATACACTGTTGTAAGGTCGAGTGGGACGCCAAGGGTGGACAGGTCGAGGGGACCTGCCAGGGTGGACTCAGGACGAGGGGCCGCCATGGGTGGACCAGGTCGAGGGGACGCCAGGATGGACCAGGTCGAGGGGACGCCAGGGGAGGACCAGGGCGAGGGGACGCCGGATGGACCAGGCGAGGGGACGCCAGGGTGGACCAGGTCGAGGGGACGCTTGGATGGACCAGGTCGAGGGGACGGCCGAGTTGCCTGAGGCGCAGGGGACGTGTGGACCAGGGCGAGGGGACGCCTGGGAGGACCAGGCGAGGGGACGCCTGGGAGGACCAGGGCGAGGGGACGCTTGGGAGGACCAGGTCGAGGGGACGCCATTGGAGGACCAGGTCGAGGGGACGCCTGGGTAGGACCAGGTCGAGGGGACGCCTGGGAGGACCAGGTCGAGGGGAGCCGGGAGGCCTCGGGTCCGGGAGGACCAGGGCGAGGGGACGCCTGGGAGGACCAGGTCGAGGGGACGCCTGGTGAGGACCAGGGCGAGGGGACGCCTGGGAGGACCAGGTGCGAGGGGACGCCTGGGAGGACCAGGTCGAGGGGACGCTTGGGAGGACCAGGTCGAGGGGACGCCTGGGTAGGACCAGGTCGAGGGGACGCCTGGGAGGACCAGGGCGAGGGGACGCCTGGGAGGACCAGGTCGAGGGGACGCCTGGGATGGACCAGGTCGAGGGGACGCCGGGATGGACCAGGTCGAGGGGACGCCAGGATGGACCAGGTCGAGGGGACGCCTGGGATGACCAGGACGAGGGGTACGCCAGGTGGAACCAGGTCGAGGGGACCTGGGACGACCGGCGAGGGGGCACGCTGAGGACGGTCAGGGGACGCCCTGGGTGGACCAGGGCACGCCGAGGGGACGCCTGGGAGGACCAGGGCGAGGGGGACGCCTGGGAGGACAGGCGAGGGGACGCAGGTGGACGGCCTGTGACGCTGCAGGACCAGGGCGAGGGGACGCCTGGGAGGACCAGGACGAGGGGTACGCCATGGGTGGACCAGGTCGAGGGGACGCCGGAGTGGACCAGGTCGAGGGGACGCCGGATGGACCAGGTCGAGGGGACGCCGGGAGGACCAGGTCGAGGGGACGCCATGGAGGACCAGGTCGAGGGAACGCCGTGGGAGGACCAGGTCGAGGGGACGCCAGGATGGACCAGGTCGAGGGGACGCCGGGCAGGTGAGGACCGGGAGGCTGCTGAGGGGACGCATGGAGGACAGCATGGGGACGCGGGGTGGACCAGGTCGAGGGGACGCCGGAGGACCAGGCGAGGGACGCCTGGGTGGACCAGGTCGAGGGGACGCCTAGTAAAGTACCGTCCAAGACAGCCGAGGTTGACACCGTCAACACGTTCGTATTAAACACGACAGAGTCAAGAGAATAGGAAAAACACCTACATAAAAGGCCAAATATATTTCGTGAACCAAGAGCTAAAGCTCATCCCCCATAAAAAAGCATATGTTCCTACACCTGCACAGTCCAACGTATCAACACAACAGTTCTCCCTCCTCCTACCATGCAATGGTAATTATAAAAATAATAATTATATCGGCGAATCGAATCTGTTGAGCTCTTGATCTTCGGTACGAAAAATGGAAGAACATAATTGAGGTTTGGAGGTGTGTGTGGGGACGTCCTGGGTGGGGGGGGTAGAGGTGTCCAAGGTCAGGGGTCAGTAACGAGACGACACTGCCTCGGTTTCCCACGCTTCTCTCCATCTTGTTTTCACGGGTTGACAAGCATCAATTATGCTTGTCATAATTGATGCTTGAAATGGTTTTGCCTTTTCAGAAGCGTTCCAAACTAGAATGTGAATTATCAGGGGGGGAAAGTGCCAAGCCATTACGACAATATAGCACTTGGAAGGGGGTCAGGATAAGGATTAGGAATGGGACGGGGGAGGGAAGGATGGTGCCCAACCACTTGACGGTCTGGGTGAATTGAAACGCCGGCCTGCATGAAAGCGAGACCGTCGCTTCTACCGTCCCAGCCCAAGTGGTGTTCCAGACCAGAGTCGTCGCCTAATGTATTACAGCCCGTCCTCCAAACATGGGGAAGGTTAACGACCCCATAAGTGGCAATTATGTACGATGTATGTCAGGTAGGAAATGTACTTATTAAACATAGTATAAAGAACCGTACTGTCCAATTCGGAGGTTTGGGCTGCAGCATTAAGTCAGTGATTAGCCCAAGGAAGTGTCAACACTTTTAACTCTCACACTTTTATGTCACTAAACCAGCTGAATTTTGACGCTGAGGGGCGATTGATTTCTTATCATTTAGGTAGAGGTATTCTTTTGTGTGTGTACTCACCTATTTGTGTCTGAGAGGATGAGCATCGACTCTTGGATCTATCGCCTTTCGAGCTTCGTGTTTACAGCAATGTTTCCTGTCCCATTTCCCTATCATATTCTAGTTTTAAAATTATGATAGAATTTTGCTTCTTCAACCTGCTCCTTAAATGCATTCCATCTTCCCCACTACCTCTAATGCGTAAAGATAATTTCCTAACATCGCTCTGGAGTCATCTGAAGTATTCCAGCTTCCACCCATGCCCCTGGTTCTGTTTATTATCCCATCGTGTGAACATTTCATCTATTGTACATTACCACCTTGTCATTTCCCCTGAGATTTATAGTTACCTATCATACAACCCTCCCTTCACCCTTCTTTTTTCTTGAGTCGTAAGGATTCAGTTCCTTCAGGCCGTCTTCATACCCATCCCTCCTCGTAACTTCTGGGACGAGCCTCGTCGCAAACTTCTCAACCTTTTCCATTTCCTTATGTGTTTCTTTCAGTGGGGACTCATGACTACGCGGCATACTCTAAGACTCGCACTCAACGTAGCAGGTAAAGATGTGTGTGTGGTGTGTGTGTGTGTGTGTGTGTGTGTGTGTGTGTGTGTTGTGTGTGTGTTTAAATGTAGATGATGAATAGGCTCAGAATCTGAACACCATTTTGGATTGACGGCTGAGACGCCGGGACCAAAGAGTACAAAGCTCAACCCCAGCAAGCAGCAACTAGGTGAGACTCACCACACACCCGAGCACACACAACACACACACTACACATCCACACCATCAACACACACTACACACACACTAACAACACACACACGGAAAGCCTTTGACCACAGTACGTCCCGATAAGAGGCTATGCATAAGCTGGAGAAACAGCAGGAGATACCTGTGTTAGGGTACTCCAGTGAAAAGGAGTACCTAAGCAATAATGAACCTAGGAGAGTTACGGTGAGGGTGGTGAGAACCTCCGATTGAGGGTCGAGTGGAGTCCACCAGTGGAGTCCCCACAGGTGACTCCAAGGGACCGACAAGAATGAGTGAGGGAGGGGAGAACCAGCCTTGCTTGATTGATATTTACCACTAAATGATCGGATAATAAGGGAAGTTAATTGAAGGCCCCTTGGGAATGAGTGATTATAGTGTAATGAGCTTTGAGTACCTGGTTGAGCTAGGAATTATCACCCCCAAAAAGAACTGGGAACCAAAGGACTGGCGTACGAAGGGAAACTAGGAGGAGATGAGTAAATTCCTATTGGATATACATTGGGACACAGAACTCGGAACCAAGTCTTTACAAGACATGATGGACTATGTCACCCAAAAAGTGCAGAGGGCTGTAAGCAGGTTTGTCCCAGCCCACACAGGGAAAAAACAGAGAGAAAGCAAAGGAACAGATCCGTGGTTTAACTAGGTGAATGTATGAAAGCAAAGTAGCTGAACAAAAGGGCAATGGAGGAACTTCCGTAATAACAGAACATCCAGCAGGAAAAGTAAGAGGAAGAGATACCAGGAGAACCAGGAACGGAATATGTCATGTGGGAGAAAGAAGCAGCTGAGAAAAGGTATGAAAATGATATAGCGTACAAAGCAAGGACTGAACCAAAGCTACGTGACCTACAGTTCACATCAGGAGGAAGACAACAGTGAAGGAACAGGTGATTAAACTTTAGGGTGGGCGAGGGACAGGTACACAGAGAATATGAAGAGGTTTGTGAAGAACTCGACAAAAGGTTCCAGAGGAGGTCTTTACAATAGAAACAGGGAGATATCACGGCGCTGGGAGAGGGAGGTGGCAGCAAACCAGGTGACCTGGATAGGTTCGAAATTACAAGAGATGAGGTCCAAAAGCACCTATTTGGAGCTGGATGTGAGCAAAACTGTTGGGCCGTGATGGAATCTCGCCCTTACTTGAGGTGGATCATTTTTGAATGAGTCTGTGCAGGAAGCACTTTGCCTTTACCACTCTCCATATGATATGTAAGTCACTGGAAACGGGGGGACCTACCAGAAATATGGAAAGACTGCTAATGTAGTACCAATATACAAAAAGGGTGACAGACAAGAGGCATCTGGAACTACAACGGCCCCCCCCCAGTGTCCTTAACATGTATACCAGGCAAGGTGATGGAGAAGATTGTGAGGA
>WNGS01089979.1:152969-159642 GCA_020271785.1 Procambarus virginalis
AATTTCCCCTCCTCTGTGTTGGACAAACTTGAAGTAGTACAGAATGAGGCCATGAGGATAATTCTTGGTGCTCCAAGATGCACAAGAATCATCAACATGCGGGAAGAACTGAAGCTCCCAACCATACTAGAGAGAATAATGCAAGTTAACACCACATTTTGCCTTAAAGTCATGAGAGACCCTACATCTCCTGCATTGCTTAGAGACAAATTATTTAGTGCTGTTAACACCCTTTTGACTGGTGCCGACATACCAACTCACTCCTTTTATGATAATTGGCTGAGCAACAATGCTTACAATCTCATTAAACTTAGCATTCCTTTTAAATGCAATACAATCTCTTGATATTCCTCTTTATCTGTACCCCACCATTCAAGTATCATACACACCTGTCACCAAGAAAGATAATGAGAATCTTGCTCTTCTCAAAGCTGTCACTCTTGAAACAATTGCCTCCTCCATCGAGAGTTTAAGATCTCACGAGCACTGTGTCTACACCGACGGCTCAGTCCAATCCTCTACTGGACGGACTGCAGCGGCATGTAGGTTTTACAAAAATAATATTGCACAAAGACCGTCAGTGTCAGGTTAAACAACTGGCTGACCTCCACACAAGCAGAACTAGCAGCATTACAATTAGCTACCAGTACATTAAAAAACATTGGAGGAGGAATAATATTCTGTGATTCAAAGTCTGCTCTTCAAGCAATCGAAAACTCTCTTGGAAGATCGACAGCAAGAACCTCATACACCCAATTATAAATGACCTAATTGATGCACAGAGTAAAGGGTCTCGAATCTCCTTTGTATGGATACCTTCACACATAAATATAACCATCATAATGAGACAGACATTGCAGCCAAATTAGCGTGTAACAAGTTTGAAGTTGAATTAGATCTAGGTATCCCCATCTCTGCTGTCAAAACTGTATTGGTCCAAACATTCAGATCTGATAGGAAAGAAATTATTGACTCCCAACGACCTGAAAGTACTAGTATAAAAAGCTATGATTTGTTCAGATCTGAAACCTACATCTATGGGCAGCACAAAACGTCCACTAGACTGTGCGACACAGTGGTTGCAAGGATCAGGTTGGGTTACCGTTACCTGTGGCAGGTGGCTGCAGGTGACGGATCTCCCAATCCTGAGCACTCCAGTTGCAAACTCCGTGAGCAGGAACTGCAGCAAAATGATCTCCCGCACTAAATGATTGAACCTCCAGTCATTAGATCCTTCAGATCCACTAGCATCAGATACCGGCAGCTTTGCAATCGCTTTATTAACTCTCGTGTTCTTGAGGATATCCTCATAATGCATGTAAAGTTGGCCAGTGTACACAACTGCTCACATTCCATTGAGACCACATTCCATTGAGACCACATTCCATTGAGACCACATTCCATTGAGACCACATTCCATTGAGACCACATTCCATTGAGACCACATTCCATTGAGACCACATTCCATTGAGACCACATTCCATTCCTTATTTATGACTCCTAGGTTTTAAACACACGCTGTTAATTTTAAGTTAAATGCCTTATAGATCCCCAATAAGCCTTGCCTATCATCGTGGGGAAAGCAAGGGTGTTCGGGCAGTTACGTGTTCCCCTCGATCATCGAGGCAGCGTCCTTATTGACAAAATTTGCATATTTTTTCTCCTTTGGATGAATGTCACTTGAGCAAATTTCTAGCGCCAGTGTGTCGTCCTCTCTTGGCACAGACGTGTGTTACGTCAGCACACCCGCAACACACCTGGTAACACCCGCAACACCTGACAACTCACTCGGTAACACCCACAACACACCCGGTAACACCCGCAACACCTGACAACATACTGGCAACACCCTCAACACCTGACAACACTCCGGTAACACCTACAACACCTGACAACACATCCGGTAACACCCACAACACCTGACAACACTCTGGTAACACTCGCAACACCTGACAACATACCGGCAACTCCCTCAACACCTGACAACACTCCGGTAACACCCACAACACCTGACAACACATCCGATAACACCTACAGCACCTGAGAACACATCAGTAACACCCACAACACCTGACAACACATCCGATAACACCTACAACACCTGACAACACATCAGTAACACCCACAACACCTGACAACACATCCGGTAACACCCACAACACCTGACAACACATCAGTAACACCCGCAACACCTGACAACACATCAGTAACACCTGACAACACATCAGTAACACCCGCAACACCTGACAACACACCGGTAACACCCACAACACCTGACAACACATCAGTAACATCCACAACACCTGACAACACATCAGTAACATCCACAACACCTGACAACACATCAGTAACAGCCACAACACCTGACAACACCGGTAACACCCACAACACCTGACAACACATCAGTAACACCCACAACACCTGACAACACATCAGTAACACCCACAACACGTGACAACACACCAGTAACACCCACAACACCTGGCAACACATCAGTAACACCCACAACACCTGAGAACACCCGGTAACACCCTCAACACGTGACAACACACCCGGTAACACCCACAACACCTGACAACACTCCGGTAACACCCACAACACGCCCGGTAACACCCACAACACCTGACAACACTCCGGTAACACCCACAACACCTGACAACACACCCGGTAACACCCACAACACCTGACAACACACCCGGTAACACCCACAACACCTGACAACACACCCGGTAACACCCACAACACCTGACAACACACCCGGTAACACCCACAACACCTGACAACACACCGGTAACACCCACAACACCTGACAACACACCCGGTAACACCCACAACACACCCGGAAACACCCACAACACCTGACAACACACCCGGTAACACCCACAACACCTGACTACACACCCGGTAACACCCACAACACACCCGGTAAAATCCACAACACCTGACAACACACCCGGAAACACCCACAACACCTGACAACACACCCGGTAACACCCACAACACCTGACAACACAACCGGAAACACCCACAACACACCAGTAACACCCACAACACCTGACAACACTCCAGTAACACCCACAACACCTGACAATACACCAGATAACACCCACAACACCTGACAAACCTACACCACAATGGAATGTCTACAGAAACTCAAAATAATTCAGAAGTATATCGGTGGAGAGCAACTGAGAGTCAGCGGCCGCCTCCGACCAACTTCAGCACTTCTCCTGAACTGTTACAACAGGAAGTATCCAATATCCCTCCCAGGGGAGCCGGTCGGCCGAGCGGACAGCACGCTGGACTTGTGATCCTGTCGTCCTGGGTTCGATGCCAGGCGCCGGCGAGAAACAATGGGCAGAGTTTCTTTCACCCTATGCCCCTGTTACCTAGCAGTAAAATAGGTACCTGGGTGTTAGTCAGTTGTCACGGGCTGCTTCCTGGGGGTGGAGGCCAAACTAAAAAGCCCCGATATCATCTCAAGATAACCTCCACTTTCTACATCACCCTTATCATACTTCTGTCTCTCTCCTCCACCCTATCATTCTTTCCTCCACACTTATCATACTTCGTTTCCGTCTCTCTCCGCCTCTAAATTCCATCATCCCCTCGCACCGCTATCAGCCAACCCCTCACCTGCCGCCATACTTCTCTCCACCAGTACCAGCTGCTGGAATGGGCGGGTAGGGATGTGTTTATGGAGCGGGTAGAGGGGGAGTGGGTGGTGTAAGGGGAATATGAGCGGGTAGAGGGGGTGGGCGTGAGCGGGTACGAGGATGTAGGGGGGGGGGCAGGAATGAGAGAGTGGGTGGAGTGGTGAACTGCGGCATCCCAACACACTACCACCCTCCATTACCAAGTGTAACTTTAAACATTTAAATTAGCAACAAAGTACAATAGTCAATATGGCTCAAAACTTCTCCTTGATCAAAAACAGTAAATGTGATGTAAATCACTAAAAAAGCCATCCTTGAAGGCTAGAGGCGGCAGTGTCTTCCAGATGCTAGAGTATAAACAAGCCACTTTCACTCAACGTGAACATAATGTCGAATTTCTGAAAGCAGGAAATGTAACAACAGTTTCGTCAAACTAGGCAAATGATCAGTTTAAAATATAAATGCCTGCTACCTGCTTGATGGGGTTCTGGGAGTTCTTCAACTCCCCAAGCCCGGCCCAAATGGTAACAAATGGTAGAATTTGTTCATTGTTTCCACAATGCATGTGGAAACAGGCGTTTAATTGGCCAACTCAGACAATTCCCAAGTTTATTTTTGGCCCCACCTACGTTCCCAGGACCCAGGCCATGAGCACCTGTTACACCGCATCACACCTCGTGTCCCCGCTAACACACTCTACGGTAACCTACAATAACAAGACGATTTATACCGGGTTAATCCTGCTAACGTCCACCGCCCCTACCAACAAAACCAAAGGGATTTATTCCGAAAATCCCTAATAAAACCAGGATTTGCAGGCACCAGAGCAGCCGACCCTGTTGCTGCCTGTATAGTGACGGTGGCCAGGCTGTGGCTGCCTGACTCTGCCCTTTACTACAGTTCTTCCCTCAACTTCCAGAGCACATTAGGGCATTCCTGAATCTCTGTTGGGGTGATGGAGATGGAGTGATGGAGATGGGGTGATGGAGATGGGGTGATGGAGTGATGGAGTGATGGAGATGGAGTGATGGAGATGGAGTGATGGAGTGGGAGATGATTGGTGTGGCGGTCAACCCATCCTCCGAATTGACATTACGATTTAATACTAAGTGTAATAAGTACACTTTCTTACTGTCATAAACAGTGCATAATTGCACTTATGGGGCTGTTACATTTACCCAACTCCCTCCCCCGATTTAATTCTCCTCGTTTTCTGTTAAGACACTCAGAATTTTAGGATGAAATTTTCAATTTCAATTAGCAATACACAAGTTTTAAATATCAGGAATTTCTTATTCAGGTTTATTAAACAATATAGATTTTATACAAAATTTTAAAATATCCTAAGTTACTTTAGAAATTTATTGATATATTTTATTTTTGTTTTATTAGTTTTATAAAACTGTAATATCAATATAGCTATAGGTTAAGTACTAATTGTAATTAAGAAGCAATAAAATTATGTTAAAAAACTAAGACGGTTAGGTGAGGTTGTGGTTTTCTATTCAGTTTTACAGGTAAACTCAAATATTCACAATATATTTGACAGTACGATTTAATACTTAGTGAAAATAAGTACAATTCCTAACTGCTATGAATAGTACATAATTGCACTTATTTGTCTCCTGTTACATTCGTATGCAGAGGAGTCCTTGAGGTTCTTAGACTGAATTCGGGCTTAAGCCGTCCCGCGCCGCCGGTCCTCTGACCAGGCCTACTTTGTTCACACCCCCAGGAAGCAGCCTGACAGCTGTCTAACTCCCAGGTACCTATATTTACGGCTAGATAACAGGGTGAAAGAAACCTAACTTGTTTCCGCCTCCCCCGGGGATCGAACCCGGACCTCAGGACTACGATCCGAAGCGCTGTCCACTCACTGTCAGGCGCCCAGCCACGTTTACCAATGACGTCCTGGACTCTTTATCACAAGTGTGCACTCCTCCATTACGTCTGAATTCTCTGTCAAAACCCACCAACAGGACACACTCAACCCACCAATCAGGACACACTCAACCCACCATCAGGACACACTTACAACCACCAATCAGGACACTCTTCAACCCACCAATCAGGACACACTACAACCCACCAATCAGGACACTCTTCAACCTCACCAATCAGGACACACTTCAACCCAGCCATCAGGACACACTTCAACCCACCATTCAGGACACACTTCACCCACCAACTCAGGACACACTTCAACCCACAATCAGGACACACTATCAACCAACCAATCAGGACACACTTCAACCCACAATCAGGACAACTTCCCCCATGCACTTCAACCCACCACATCAGGACACACTTCAACCCCCAATCAGGACACACTACAACCCACCAATGCAGGACACACTACAACCCACCAATCAGGACACCTTCAACACCACCAATCAGGACACTCTTCAACCCCATCAGGACACTCTTCAACCCACCAATCAGGACACTCTTCAACCCACCAATCAGGACACACTACAACCCACCAATCAGGACACACTTCAACCCACCAAATCAGGACACACTCAACCCACCAATCAGGACACACTTCAACCCACCATCAGGCCCTCTCTTCAACCCTCCCAATGCAAACACACTTCAACCCACCAATCAGGACACACTACAACCCACCAATCAGGACACTCTCAACCCACCAATCAGGCCCCGACATTTAACGAAGACCAATTACCTTTTTTTGCGACGATTTCGTAATATCAAGCACCCACAATAGTGACGTTTCATATAGACCAATAAGAAGCACCCTATATACATAGCCCGGGTGGATGGCCCGGTTCCATACGATTCTCGTTAGTCAACAAAACCACTTCAACCATTTGACACTTTTCATATCGTTAGGCTGATACACCAACGGGCCATCAGGCTACACTTAGGCATCCTGGAATATGCAGGCGAATGAGTCACAATAACGTGGATGAAGTATGTTGACCAACCACACCTAGAAAGTGAAGGGACACGACTGTTTCGGTCCATCCTGTACCATTCTTAAGTCGATTGAGAGG
>WNGS01089979.1:176115-187039 GCA_020271785.1 Procambarus virginalis
CCAAGTGTAACTTTAAACATTTAAATTAGCAACAAAGTACAATAGTCAAAATGGCTCAAAACTTCTCCTTGATCAAAAACAGTAAATGTGATGTAAATCACTAAAAAAGCCATCCTTGAAGGCTAGAGGCGGCAGTGTCTTCCAGATGCTAGAATATAAACAAGCCACTTTCACTCAACGTGAACATAATGTCGAATTTTGAAAGCAGGAAATGTAACAACAGTTTCGTCAAACTAGGCAAATGATCAGTTTAAAATATAAATGCCTGCTACCTGCTTGATGGGGTTCTGGGAGTTCTTCAACTCCCCAAGCCCGGCCCAAATGGTAACAAATGGTAGAATTTGTTCATTGTTTCCACAATGCATGTGGAAACAGGCGTTTAACTGGCCAACTTAGACAATTCCCAAGTTTATTTTTGGCCCCACCTACGTTCCCAGGACCCAGGCCATGAGCAACTGTTACACCGCATCACACCTCGTGTCCCAGCTAACACACTCTACGGTAACCTACAATAACAAGACGATTTATACCGGGTTAATCCTGCTAACGTCCACCGCCCCTACCAACAAAACCAAAGGGATTTATTCCGAAAATCCCTAATAAAACCAGGATTTGCAGGCACCAGAGCAGCCGACCCTGTTGCTCCCTGTATAGTGACGGTGGCAGGCTGTGGCTGCCTGTATAGTGACGGTGGCCAGGCTGTGGCTGCTGTATGTGACGGTGGCCAGGCTGTGGCTGCCGTATAGTGACGGTGGCCAGGCTGTGGCTGCCTGTATAGTGACGGTGGCCAGCTGTGGCTGCCGGACCTTGACCTTTGCTACGTTCTTCCCTCAAATTCCAGAGCACATTAGGGCATTCCTGCAATCTCTGTTGGGTGTGATGGAGATGGAGTGATGGAGATGAGCATAACGGGCTGACGGGAAGGACATCTTGGTGCATTGCTCCACTCTGTGTTGGGTGATGGAGTGGGAGATGATTGGTGTGGCGGTCAACCCATCCTAGGAATTGACAGTACGATTAATACTAAGTTTAATAAGTACACTTTCTTACTGTCATAAACAGTGCATAATTGCACTTATGGGGCTGTTACATTTACCCAACTCCCTCCCCCGATTTAATTCGCCTCGTTTCTGTTAAGACACTCAGAATTTTAGGATGAAATTTTCAATTCCAATTTGGTTATTCACAAGTTTTAAATATCAGGAATTTATTTTTCAGGTTTATTAAACAATATAGATTTTATACAAAATTTTAAAATATCCTGAGTTACTTTACAATTTATTGATATATTTTATTTTTGTTTTATTAGTTTTATAAAACTGTAATATCAATATAGCTATAGGTTAAGTACTAATTGTAATTAAGAAGCAATAAAATTATGTTCAAAAACTAAGACGGTTAGGATGAGGTTGTGGTTTTCTATTCAGTTTTTCAGGTAAACTCAAATATTCACAATATACTTGACAGTACGATTTAAACACTAAGTGAAAATAGTACAATTCCTAACTGCTATGAATAGTACATAATTGCACTTATTTGTCTCCTTACATTTACCACCCCATTATTGGAGGACGGACTGGATGGAGATATGGGGGGGGGGGGTGCAGGTACGGGGTTGGTGGGTGATGGGATATGGGGTTGGGGTGACGGGGGGCGGAGTTAACAAGCTTCTCAGCATAATGCACGCCAATAAGTCCCTTAACAAGAGAGTTATCGTTCAGTGTCGTCCCCTTGTAAAGAGAACATCTTGGTTAAACTTGAGAGAATACTCCAGTATCTCTCTCTGAATTCACTAAGTGCTTCAGGGCAATGAGGTAAAGAAAAGAGGAGTGGGTTCGGAAGCTGTGTGGAGAGTGGGGAGGAGAGTAAGAGAGTGGGGAGGAGAGTAAGAGAGTGGGGAGGAGAGTAAGAGAGTGGGGAGGAGAGTAAGAGAGTGGGGAGAAGAGTAAGAGAGTGGGGAGAAGAGTAAGAGAGTGGGGAGGAGAGTAAGAGAGTGGGGATGGGAGTAAGAGAGTGGGGAGGAGAGTAAGAGAGTGGGGAGGAGAGTAAGAGAGTGGGGAGGAGAGTAAGAGAGTGGGGAGGAGAGTAAGAGAGTGGGGAGGAGAGTAAGAGAGTGGGGAGGAATGTGTCAGAGAGCCCCGCCTGGAGACCCGCTCCTCCCACCCTGCCCTAAGGGTGATCGTTGACAGCATAACTTGGCCATTATACGAGTCGTTCGTTCCGCCAGCGGCTATTGCTTTACTCCGTTACCCGTTCTCCTCTTTACTCTACAATTTGTTCTCTCCTCCTCCTCTTGTACACATCCTCCGCCTCCTATTGCTGTCCCAACTACTCCGTATAACCTGAGTTTTATCTGACACCTGAAAAGATTGCACTCTGGTATCCATATTGCACTCTCATGGTAGTTCTTAACAACCCCGCCCTCACAGGGTGAAGTGTTGTAGAGTGCGCCTCTCCGCCCTCACTGGGTGAAGTGTTGTAGAGTGCGCCTCTCCGCCCTCACTGGGTGAAGTGTTGTAGAGTGCGCCTCTCCGCCCTCACAGGGTGAAGTGTTGTAGAGTGCGCCTCTCCGCCCTCACTGGGTGAAGTGTTGTAGAGTGCGCCTCTCCGCCCTCACTGGGTGAAGTGTTGTAGAGTGCGCCTCTCCGCCCTCACAGGGTGAAGTGTTGTAGAGTGCGCCTCTCCGCTCTCACAGGGTGAAGTGTTGTAGAGTGCGCCTCTCCGCCCTCACAGGGTGAAGTGTTGTAGAGTGCGCCTCTCCGCCCTCACAGGGTGAAGTGTTGTAGAGTGCGCCTCTCCGCCCTCACAGGGTGAAGTGTTGTAGAGTGCGCCTCTCCGCCCTCACATGACAATGTTGATACGTGAAATCAGCTGGAGAACGAGCTGAAATGCATTGGCAAGTGTTTTGATGTTAGCTGTGACACACGTGGCACCAGGTGCAAGTATCCAGCTGGATACTGACACAGGTGGCACCAGGTGCAAGTATCCAGCAGGATACTGACACAGGCGGCTCCAGGTGCAAGTATCCAGCAGGATACTGACACAGATGGCACCAGGTGCAAGTATCCAGCAGTATACTGACACAGGTGGCACCAGGTGCAAGTATCCAGCAGGATACTGACACAGATGGCACCAGGTGCAAGTATCCAGCAGTATACTGACACAGGCGGCACCAGGTGCAAGTATCCAGCAGGATACTGACACAGATGGCACCAGGTGCAAGTATCCAGCAGGATACTGACACAGGCGGCTCCAGGTGCAAGTATCCAGCAGGATACTGACACAGATGGCACCAGGTGCAAGTATCCAGCAGTATACTGACACAGGTGGCACCAGGTGCAAGTATCCAGCAGGATACTGACACAGATGGCACCAGGTGCAAGTATCCAGCAGTATACTGACACAGGCGGCACCAGGTGCAAGTATCCAGCAGGATACTGACACAGATGGCACCAGGTGCAAGTATCCAGCAGTATACTGACACAGGTGGCACCAGGTGCAAGTATCCAGCAGTATACTGACACAGGTGGCACCAGGTGCAAGTATCCAGCAGTATACTGACACAGGTGGCACCAGGTGCAAGTATCCAGCAGTATACTGACACAGGTGGCACCAGGTGCAAGTATCCAGCAGTATACTGACACAGGCGGCTCCAGGTGCAAGTATCCAGCAGTATACTGACACAGGCGGCTCCAGGTGCAAGCATCCAGCAGTATACTGACACAGGTGGCACCAGGCGCAAGTATCCAGCAGTATACTGACACAGGTGGCACCAGGTGCAAGTATCCAGCAGTATACTGACACAGGCGGCTCCAGGTGCAAGTATCCAGCAGTATACTGACACAGGCGGCTCCAGGTGCAAGTATCCAGCAGTATACTGACACAGGTGGCACCAGGTACAAGTATCAGCAGGATACTGACACAAGTGGCACCAGGTGCAAGTATCCAGCAGTATACTGACACAGGTGGCACCAGGTGCAAGTATCCAGCAGTATACTGACACAGGTGGCACCAGGTGCAAGTATCCAGCAGGATACTGACACAAGTGGCACCAGGTGCAAGTATCCAGCAGTATACTGACACAGGTGGCACCAGGGGCAAGTATCCAGCAGGATACTGACACAGGTGGCACCAGGTGCAAGTATCCAGCAGTATACTGACACAGGTGGCACCAGGTGCAAGTATCCAGCAGTATACTGACACAGGTGGCACCAGGTGCAAGTATCCAGCAGGATACTGACACAGGTGGCACCAGGTGCAAGTATCCAGCAGTATACTGACACAGGTGGCACCAGGTGCAAGTATCCAGCAGTATACTGACACAGGTGGCACCAGCTGCAAGTATCCAGCAGTATACTGACACAGGTGGCACCAGCTGCAAGTATCCAGCAGTATACTGACACAGGTGGCACCAGCGCAAGTATCCAGCAGGATACTGACACAGGTGGCACCAGATGCAAGTATCCAGCAGTATACTGACACAGGTGGCTCCAGGTGCAAGTATCCAGCAGTATACTGACACAGGTGGCACCAGGTGCAAGTATCCAGCAGTATACTGACACAGGTGGCACCAGGTGCAAGTATCCAGCAGTATACTGACACAGGTGGCACCAGGTGCAAGTATCCAGCAGTATACTGACACAGGTGGCACCAGGTGCAAGTATCCAGCAGTATACTGACAGGTGGCACCAGGGGCAAGTATCCAGCAGGATACTGACACAGGTGGCACCAGGTGCAAGTATCCAGACAGTATACTGACACAGGTGGCACCAGGTGCAAGTATCCAGCAGTATACTGACACAGGTGGCACCAGCTGCAAGTATCCAGCAGGATACTGACACAGGTGGCACCAGGTGCAAGTATCCAGCAGTATACTGACACAGGTGGCACCAGGTGCAAGTATCCAGCAGTATACTGACACAGGTGGCACCAGGTGCAAGTATCCAGCAGTATACTGACACAGGCGGCACCAGGTGCAAGTATCCAGCAGTATACTGACACAGGTGGCACCAGGTGCAAGTATCCAGCAGTATACTGACACAGGCGGCTCGTAAAGGCGTCACATCAACTTCCCTCTGACCATTTCACTACAATACAATGAATATTTTTTACAACAACGGTGAGCATTCTTGTACCTCGCACTGTGCATAATGAATAAGAATTCATTGTAATGAATAATGGTATTTTGGACAGTAAATAACTAAGGCGATTTGCAGCGTACGAATAAATGGTAAAATAAATGAAAATTATATTGCTCTTGTTCTGTATTATTTAGAATAAAGTTGAAGGCTATTTTAATTAAATCATTACAAAGGTTTCTGCCCCACAATGTAATATTGCAGGTTTTTGTTGAAATTCAATCAATAGCAGATTTTATTTCATTAAAAAGCTACATTCGGATCGTTAATAAAATGTTCATTATAGAATCAGCTCCAAAACATATTATATTTAAAAAAGTCAATCATTATGTAAAGGAAATAACAAACACTATGCATAGTCAGCTTACAACAATATTTGTATGAATATGTATGCATGTATGTGTATAATTTTGTAAGTGTAATTATCTAAGTCTATTACAGGATGGGAGCTACGCTCGTGGTGTCCCGTCTTCCCAGCACTCTTTGTCGTATATCTTGAGGTTATCTTAAGATGATTTCGGGGCTTTTAGTGTCCCCGCGGCCCGGTCCTCGACCAGGCCTCCACCCCCAGGAAGCAGGCCGTGACAAACTGACTAACACCCAGGTACCTATTTTACTGCTAGGTAACAGGGGCATAGGGTGAAAGAACTCTGCCCATTGTTTCTCGCCGGAGCCTGGGATCGAACCAGGACCACAGAATCACAAGCCCGCGTGCTGTACGCTCGGCCGACCGGCTCTGACGATTTGAGACTTCCGACAGTGTTGGCCTCCAGCACCATCCCACGTGCTCCTCCGAGACAATATCACCAAGCGGAAAGGGATTTTATTATATTCTTGCTCTTCGCTTTGCACAACCTTTAATTACAAACCAGAAGAACGCCCGCTCTCAGGTAACACACAGAGCATTGTCGACGGCAGCGGTAAACAATGCGACCATTTCCATTGTTCATTTTATAGTTAGATCTTATATGACATGGATGAAGGGATGGAATGTAGTTACTTATCATAGTGGTTACATGTGGATACCAGTTAGGTACTTTTGAGGTCCTTATTGTGGGCATCCTGGTCCGTGGTTTACAGGAAGGAAGGGGGGAAGAGAGAGAGGAGAGAGAGAGAGAGAGAGAGAGAGGACAGAGAGAGAGAGAGAGAGAGTATTTACCTAGTTGTGAGTTGCGGGGGTTGAGCTTTGCTCTTTCGGCCCGCCTCTCAACTGTCAATCAACTGTTTACTAACTACTTTTTTCCACACCACACCACACCACACCACACCACCACACAGACACACACACACACACACACACACACACAAACACACCACACACACACCAGGAAGCAGCCCGTGACAGATGACAACTCCAGGTACCTATTACTGCTAGGTAACAAGGGCATTCAGGGTGAAAGAAACTTTGCCCATTGTTTCTGCCTGGTGCGCGAATCGAACCCACGCCAAGAATTACGAGTCCTGAGCGCTATCCACCAGGCTACGAGGCCCCCTGAGTGTGTGTGTGTTTGTGTGTGTGGTGTGTGTTGTACTTGCGTCACCTAGTTGTGCTTGCAGGGGGTTGAGCTTAGTTCTTTGGTCCTGCCTCTCAACTGTCAATCAACTGGTGTGAGTGAGTGAGTAAGTGGTCGGGGAGGAAGAGCAGCAGGGCGTCCAGTCGGCCGCTCACTCACTCACTACTGAAACAGTTCAACAAAAACCAGAACTTGCAAGTCACACTGAGCTTAAACTTGCAAGTCACACTGAGCTTAAACTTGCAAGTCACACTGAGCTTAAACTTGCAAGTCACACTGAGCTTAAACTTGCAAGTCACACTGAACTTAAACTTGCAAGTCACAGTGAGCTTAAACTTGCAAGTCACACTGAGCTTAAACTTGCAAGTCACACTGAGCTTAAACTTGCAAGTCACACTGAGCTTAAACTTGCAAGTCACACTGAGCTTAAACTTGCAAGTCACACTGAGCTTAAACTTGCAAGTCACACTGAGCTTAAACTTGCAAGTCACACTGAACTTAAACTTGCAAGTCACACTGAACTTAAACTTGCAAGTCACACTGAACTTAAACTTGCAAGTCACACTGAACTTAAACTTGCAAGTCACAGTGAGCTTAAACTTGCAAGTCACACTGAACTTAAACTTGCAAGTCACACTGAGCTTAAACTTGCAAGTCATACTGAACATGAACTTAAAAAGTACGTAAATTGATTGAAACAATCGTCATGCCAGATCAAATTGCGAGATATTTAGAAGTAAATCAATCAACCGGAAGCCACCATACTGCCATTTTACCTATAACCAATCTCTCTGATTGATTTTATTTTCGCAATATGACGCAGGTAAAGCAGTATAGACGGAATAAACCTAGATTTTTAGATTTATCTTAATTGGGGTTTTTCATTCAAATCTTTCTAGAGGTAAACAAGATCTATTGTTAAGTTTCTCTTTGTTTGTCTCCCACACAATGTTTATGTCCCTATTGTGTGTGTCCTGGCACGGACATGGGGCGCCTGACAGCTGAGTGGACAGCGCTTTGGATTCGTAGTCCCGAGGTTCCGGGTTCGATCCCCGGAGGAGGCGGAGACAAATGGGCAAAAAGTTTCTTTCACCTTGATGCCGCTGTCCACCTAGCAGTAAACAGGTACCTGAGAGTTAGACAGCTGCTACGGGCTGCTTCCTACGGGTGTGTAACAAAAAGGAGGCCTGGTCGAGGACCGGGCCGCGGGGACGCTAAGTCCCGAAATCATCTCAAGATAACATCAATATAGTCCCCTTAAGCTTACCATTGATTGGGTCCCCTTAACATTTCTACTGTTTGTTCCCGTAAGCTTATCTTGATGGCGTTCTGGGAGTTCTTCTATTCCCCAACCGGACCCGGGCCAGGCTTGACTTGTGATACAACCCGTCCTCTTAAAAATAACGTCACTTTTCGCTCGTATGCACGCTATGGCTAAATTTGGACGTAATTTGAAATGAAATCAACTCACAAAAGTGACGTACTGTTCCGTTTTCTGTTTGAGTCGTCCGGCCTACTCGGTAAGGTTAGAAGAGGACACTTTCAATTAACATTTTTCATACCATTTTGAAACTTTATGAGAATTTCCTGCCCACCTAACCTACCAGAGGACCCTTAACTTACTGTTGTTGAAAAAAAATATCCAATTTTTTTTTTTTTCATTTTCAAATTACGTCCACTTTCGGCCATACGGGTAAACGGCCAAAAGCGACGTTCTTTTTAAGAGGACAGGTTGTAAAGCCCCTTGAGCTTGCTACTGTTTCTCTTAAGCTTATCATTCCTTCCGTCACCTATTATTATTGTTTCCCCTAAACTTACCATTGTTTGTGTCCCTCTTAAACTTTCCATTGTTTGTGTCCCTCTTAAACTTTCCATTGTTTGTGTCCCTCTTAAACTTTCCATTGTTTGTGTCCCTCTTAAGCTTATAATTGATTATATCCACTTGAACTTACTATTACGTGTGTCTCTTTAAGGTCACCACTGTTGGTATCCTCTTGATTATCCCGCCTTAAAATTTACATTGTTCACGCAGCATTAAGCTACACATTAAACAAACAGCCACGTTTGGAACAAATGGTGTGTTCCTGTCTAAATACCTTTGTACTCCTTCCCTGTGATAAAAAAAAATTCCTTCCCTTTGTTCCATTTACTTTATGCTTTCTCTTTCATCTACCCTCCTTCTTACCCACCTAATACTTTTAATCTTACCTTTTAACCTTTTAATTCCTTTTTATCCTCGTCTTCTGCCCATTAAGTTGTCTCGTCAGCAGCCAAGAGGCTTAACAGCGTGGCTCGTGGCCAAGCTGTTGAGAGTGTCTCTCTCTCATCTTTATCACTACACGATCTTATCTGTTCTCCCATCACACCTGGTTTATTGCCATCCCCCCCTCTCCCCCCGTCCTCTTCCTATCCGTGTTTCTTCCCCTTCACTGTCAGTTGCGAGCCCGTCACTTCTCACCTTGGCCTGTCACTTGGCTTGACCAGCGAGGCTCGCCAGCTGGTACTGCTGCACCAGTTGATTGACAGTTGAGAGGCGGGACCAAAGAGACAAAGTTCAACCCCCGCAAGCACAATTAGATGAGTACAATTAGGTGAGTACCAAGGTGTTCTGGTGGCATCAGGTATGTTATCTTGAGGTTATCTTGAGATGATTTCGGGGCTTTTTAGTGTCCCCGCGGCCCGGTCCTCGACCAGGCCTCCACCCCCAGGAAGCAGCCCGTGACAGCTGACTAACACCCAGGTACCTATTTTACTGCTAGGTAACAGGGGCATAGGGCGAAAGAAACTCTGCCCAATGTTTCTCGCCGGCGCCTGGGATCGAACCCAGGACCACAGGATCACAAGTCCAGCGTGCTGTCCGCTCGGCCGACCGGCTCCCTGAAACGTGAGTTTCAGTGTAAATATTTGTACTCTCACTTGATGCTTTCATCTTTCCCATATACTTTATTTATTACATTTCTGAACGCCCAAACTGCAAACTACCTAACCACTTGGGCTGGACGGTAGAGCGACGATCTCGCTTCATGCAGGTCGGGGTTCAATCCCGGACCGTCCAGGTGGTTGGCACCATTCCTTCCCTCCGTCCCATCCCAAATCTTTATCCTGACCCCTTTCCTGTACTATATAGTCGTAATGGCTTGGTGCTTTCCCCTGATAGTTCCCTTCCCTTCGGCCAGCTCCTGGAGTGACGGAGGAGCCCTGGTGAGCGCCTAGGTGAGCCCCAGTGTGCGCCTAGGTGAGCCCTGGTGAGCGCCTAGGTGAGCCCCGGTGAGCGCCTAGGTGAGCCCCAGTGTGCGCCTAGGTGAGCCCTGGTGAGCGCCTAGGTGAGCCCTGGTGAGCGCCTAGGTGAGCCCCGGTGAGCGCCTAGGTGAGCCCCGGTGAGCGCCTAGGTGAGCCCCGGTGAGCGCCTAGGTGAGCCCCAGTGTGCGCCTAGGTGAGCCCCGGTGAGCGCCTAGGTGAGCCCCAGTGTGCGCCTAGGTGAGCCCCGGTGAGCGCCTAGGTGAGCCCCAGTGTGCGCCTAGGTGAGCCCCAGTGTGCGCCTAGGTGAGCCCCAGTGAGCGCCTAGGTGAGCCCCAGTGTGCGCCTAGGTGAGCCCCAGTGTGCGCCTAGGTGAGCCCCGGTGAGCGCCTAGGTGAGCCCCAGTGTGCGCCTAGGTGAGCCCCGGTGAGCGCCTAGGTGAGCCCCAGTGTGCGCCTAGGTGAGCCCCGGTGAGCGCCTAGGTGAGCCCCGGTGAGCGCCTAGGTGAGCCCCGGTGAGCGCCTAGGTGAGCCCCAGTGTGCGCCTAGGTGAGCCCCAGTGTGCGCCTAGGTGAGCCCCAGTGAGCGCCTAGGTGAGCCCCAGTGTGCGCCTAGGTGAGCCCCGGTGAGCGCCTAGGTGAGCCCCGGTGAGCGCCTAGGTGAGCCCTGGTGAGCGCCTAGGTGAGCCCCAGTGTGCGCCTAGGTGAGCCCCGGTGAGCGCCTAGGTGAGCCCCAGTGTGCGCCTAGGTGAGCCCCAGTGTGCGCCTAGGTGAGCCCCGGTGAGCGCCTAGGTGAGCCCTGGTGAGTGCCTAGGTGAGCCCTGGTGAGTGCCTAGGTGAGCCCTGGTGAGTGCCTAGGTGAGCCCTGGTGAGTGCCTAGGTGAGCCCAAGGAGGTGAGCCCCAAGGAGGTGAGCGCCTAGGAGGGAGGAGTGATGCACTTCATTAGCCTCCTCCCCTGCTCGGAGGCTCTCGGCGTAAGCAGGCAGTCGTGTTGAGCCGAGTGGACCATTATGTCAACTTTTAACAGAGGTGGAAA
>WNGS01089987.1:0-10562 GCA_020271785.1 Procambarus virginalis
GAAAGTTCCAATCACTGGTAAGGCTACCTTTGAGCATAGGCAGTGACTTGGCCATTATAGTTTTCTAGCTTTGGGAACTTTTTAAAATTTTCATAGTGGCACTCAGCAATGGTGTCAATGTTGATCCAGTGTCAATGAGAACTTTAAGACAAATACCAGCAATGTTACTATAGTCTCTGGGTTGTTTGGAAGATCTTTCCATTCTGTGATTGCTTGTACTCCATAAATGTAATCACATTCACTGTCATCTGACTGGTTGTAATGAAATGTTGTCTTGTATATTATTACATTCTGGATATGAGGTGCAATATTGTGTTTGCCACCTCGACTCCTATGACTTGATCCTCGTACAGTGCTTTTATTTATTGATTGTGGTTTCTTTAGTGCGGAACGACACATAGCACCAAATGACCTAGTTTTCCACACTCATAGCACTTCTTACCTTGTGCAGGACAAACATTACTTGGTGTGGGTAGTCTCCTCCACAATTGTACATTATTGTTGACAACCTCTGATGTGGTCGTGGACTGCTGTGAGATTTTCTCTACGCCTACCTCCCTTAGGAGGGGGACTACAGTTTAAAGGCTGCTCTTGGCAGTTAAGCATGAGTCCAGTAGAAAAAGGAGAAGCGGGAGCAAACCGCCAGGCTTCCACCAGCAGGGGTGAAACCTGTCCACAATAGGCCGCTGGTTCCTCCTAGTTAAACATGACGTTAAAACCAATAAAGGGTAACCGACGGGTTTTCACAATCAATTTTATATTTGTTGTGGCGCTATGAATTGGAATTCGAATTCCCAAGAGCACAGCCGTCATATCAAAGATCAAAACAACAATATCATATCAGAACATGGGTGTGGCACAGGATAGTTGAAGGTTGACATCAAAGACCGTTTTCTGTACAATAACAATTATTAATAACAAGAGACTAGACTACTACATTATCGAGTTTACATTTACGTTAATGTCCATGTGTACTATAACCAACAGCTAACTAGCAACCCTTGCTGTGTGGCTGCATACTGAACTAACCTGAACACAGGTGTGCCCACTGACGACGCAATATTGCAAATCAGGAAAAATATCACAGACTAAGTTACACCACAGCGAGTGATTTAATTACGTTAATGTCCATCCAGTGGCATTTGCAACACAGCTATTCAACAGCCCCTCGAGAAATGACAGCAGGCTCCATCCTGCTGACACTTCGGGCTGACAACATGAACTAACTGAACAAAAGTTATCCACTGATGACACAAGCAAGCAATCAATAGTGACACGTTTCATAGTGGCAGCTACTCTAATCACGAGCTTAAGGTCCTCCCGCCCAACAGGAGCGACCCCCGTAACTAGGTGGGTAGTCTAACAGTGACTCCCCCTATCACAACTAAAGTGAACAAAGTCAGGCAAGGTGGGATTCTGGGACACAGCTCCACTCATCCCATTACTTTACCCTCGTCACTAGACGATAACCCAAGAAATTGCCTTAATCAATTACAACATGATTATGTGAATAATGATGGAAATTGACTGATCACAGCAGTCAGCAACAAGTACTACTTTAATCACAAACAAGTGTCTCACGCTAGACACAACATGATAGTACTCTACGTTAACACAAGTCCTCTTGTCACAATAACTCAAACTCTTAAATTACATCACACTTGACTCCTTGCAAGTATTCAGTGAGTTTCTTAATTAAGGTCAAACGGACCACTAATTACATCCCAATGAGTTACGTTAACTAAGCCTACCCCAAGTGGTGGCTTCTCAACAGTCTGTGTATCATTAATTACTTTTACTTACTATGAGTGCTAATTACCCTAATTAACCTCGAGCAATTAATTAACTGTCACCAGGACCGATAATTAATCATACATAAATACGTCTCACTCCGCACTGCCTAAGCAGGTCTCATCAAACACTGTGAATTCACGGAAGAGGAGTTAATTACTAATTAACAATGAGTGCAACTTAATCCACTGTCACCAGACAGAATATGATTAATATAACGTATTATGCTAACCCCATGACCTCGCTTTACCGAGTCATCTGAGTCCTCAAGACTCCAGACGTTAATTACTCCACTAATTATCATGAGCCACTAATTGCCCTAACCCTGAAAGGCAGTTAGTCTCGAGCAACTGACGTTAACACTATCACTGACAGACTCTGACAGATCCTCTCCCACTACGTGAATTCATGATGAGAATGCTAATTACATAATTAGCTAGAGTGGTCAATTAATTGTCACACGGACAATTAATTGCACCGGAAACGTATTCCACAGCTCAAGTTCCACACTGTTCTCCCATAACAGCCCTCACTCATTCAACAACTACAAATGTGCACCCCTTATCCAGTTAATTACCCCTAATTAACTCACTGAATCCTCAAGTTCTCAACACAACTTAAAGAAACAAAGTAACCCTAAGGTTACATAGGTCACACATATAATGGCATGCAAACAACATAAAATAGCACTGCCCACATACGGTTGCGACTACTGCAACTCGTTAATTACTATGCCCACACAGTAATGACACACGGTTTTGCAACAATCAAGGTATCCCCATATTACTGCCCCTCTAATCTTGCAAACGTTGCAAAAGATCGCCCGATCCCGGTGGCTTCAGCAAGACAATTTACGTTAATATAAGGCACCGTCGCTCTACGCGGACAGCTGGCACTAATTCTCCCATAATTAGGCAAATTAACAAATTGCTCGCTCCCATTAAGTGACTGAGAATTTCCCTGAATACTCAAAGGGTCCCTTTAAATCCTCAACACAGTTCCTAGGACAGTAATAACGTATACCTGATAACACTGCACAAACCTGCACATAATGATACCGTCAGCATGCCCCCCATGCTAATGACATCATTAGGCAATCAGTCAGCGATCACATCTACTGACTCACCACACAACAAATACATGCAACATGCAAATGAAACATATGGAAATGGCCTCCATAAACAATGCAAATTAATCACCAGGACAATATACAGACCTCAGGATATCCACTAATAACCCTGCCCCACGGGCCTGCTTAATTAACTCTAACCTGGCCTAATTACACAATGAGGTACCATGGCACTAACCAAGGCTGGACGATTATACAGAATCGACAGACTGGATCATTTATATGATGATTTTCTACACTGACTGGTCCCATACTCTAGTCAGTCTACACACAACATCTCTACAGATGTACAATTATATCACTACATGATTTACAGTGACAATTTCCCTCTCCAGGTACTGCCCCACAGTCACCTGGGCGTGCCACAGACAGGTGTCTCAGCTGCTTCCCTAGCCTGGCCGGGCTAGGGGCCCACACAACTTTTCTCTTATTTCCCTTAATACTGAGACACTGTTACACTGATAAAGTACTCACGTGTCCTTCCACACATTTTCCTCATTTCCCAGGTCTTTACCACCTGGCTGTCAACACTTAGCTTGCTCCTCGTGCGTCGACAAGATGTGGCCCTAGGCTGTCCTGGGAAGGTGGCCAAGGTGGTGGCCTAACATGTGGCCACCGCATGGCCTTCAGGAGGTAGCCACGGGTGGCGCGTGACGTCACAGCACCCCCCCCACCCGGGCTGCTCGCGCGCGGGTGGGTGGGTGGGTGGCCTGGGCGGGCGGCGGGTGGCCGCGGGCGGCGGGTGGCCGGGCGGCCAGAGGGCGGCCTGGGTGGCCGCGGGCATACACACATGGATGGGGAATCACTAACCCCCATCATACTAGAGCATGACTCGCTCTTACACTGGGGTGACAAGGGTGACACTGGCCGGCGTCACCTACCACATGGACGACGTCGGGCGGAATTCAAAGTCCAACAGGGGCCTGTAATAACACCTTAATTACACTGGTAGGCCCTGCCCATTATTCCACCCAATTGTCCATGAACATACAGGATATCTGAGCCACCTGCTACCCCATGGGGCTCTGATAGCTGCCCCATGGGTGATCACTGTCTCTGAGGCTGTCCTGCATTTATCAGTCCCAGTTTCTCGCGAATTTGGGCTTCGACACACCCAGGGTGGCTGGAGTGCCATGCAATATGAATAAACTGAACGACAGGAGCGATAACGGTGGTGGGGGTGGCAGGCCCGCCACCCCCACCTAGACACTCCTCACACCCTGGCTGCCCAATTCAAACTAAACTCTTGGCGGGCTAGAGAGACTCACATCCCCATATCTCTCCCCCTACCTTGTCTTGACCAATCAGCAGGAAGCCGGCACTGTTCCTCATGCCGCTTCCAATAACAGCTCTTGGCGCCAAAACTCGGCATAGGAGCAGGGGTGCCTAGACCAATCACAGACGCCCCTCGCCTGGTGGCGTGGCGTGACGTCACAGGGAGGGTAGGCCTAAGACAGTGGCTGTTGTCTCACTTGGTGGGGGGGAGGCAGCGTTCCCCCACTGTCCCCCCTCCACCTCTAACGGTTTTTGAGACATCTACCCTCTCACACCACTCTCCCAATCTCTCTGTTTCACAGAACAGGAAAATTTCTGTAATTCTCTCTACAGAGCAATCACAGACCTCTAATTAGTTTTAACTGACAGCATTTAACATAAGCTTTCATATGACACCCAACAAGTATATGTAAATTTTGAAAGCTTCAGTTTCTAGAGTCCCTAGAGCGACTAGCCTATTCTAGAAACTAGGAAAACTAGCTGAGGAGATTCTACATCTCCTCACACTACCTCCCACTAAAGAATATATTTTCCTGCAAGGAAAATACATTCAAAACACCAGCTAGTTTTTCTGCACACACCTGCCCAACAGGTGTACTAGCTAAACAAGTGTGAAGTGTGTACTCTGTTTCCTATACAACACTGGCCTGAGGGTCTCTGTGCACTACCACCGGATCACCCTGGTGGTGCTGCCTGACCTTGGAGTGGTAACATGTTTGGCTCTAGCTCTGGTCCTGGCCGGTTCAACACCTCGCAACCATTTCCATCACTGAACCTCCCATTTCCATCCTCGGTCTGTGTCATACTGGACACATGAGCAACACATTGGTGTGGCCTTACCGGTGAAGTACTTCTTACCTCCCCTCAGCCTACTAAGAACTTACTGTCAGTTTTCCACCTGACATTGCAACAAGTTGACAGGATCACCCTACCTGTCCAACTGTCAAACACAAGCCGGTCTTGCTCTACCGACTGAACTATCTGGGAGAAAGCCCTTCTACAAGCACCTACACTCACCCTACTGAGCTTGGGGTCTCTCCCTTGCTTTTCCTCGGTCTCGCTCCTCTAACAAGGACATGAGCGAAACTCTTGACATCTGTCAAACTCCCCTGTCCGTTTCTACCTGGACATAACTTGGAATGTGATCAGCATTCCCTCTGCAGATCTACTATAACCCTTTACCAAGGCAATCCTTAAAGAACAAAATCATTATGCTGCTGGGGATCTGAACCATGGAAAATCACCAGCCCAAAATGACCTTTGCCATCTTGCATTTTCAGCCTTTCTTCAAAAGGCGATCGATGTATGCATCCATCGAATCGTCTTTCTCAGTGCTGCCATGCTAGGCATCTTTACCTTCATACCTTGTCACCAGGTTAAGTGCACTAGGGTGGGCTTGCTTCCCTTCCCTGTGTGAGATTGCCCCCTTGCAATCTGCTCTTGAGCCAGCACTGACTTGCTGCGCTCTCACCATCAGGCTCGAACTCGGCCTTGCTGTCACCTCTGAAAATGGGAGCCTCTGCTCAACCTCTCAAGTCGGGAGCCTCTGCTCAACCTCTCAAGTGACTACCATGAATTCTTCCTGGGGTTGTACAGTCCCCACTCTGGCAAGAATTCCCTCACCTGTCTAACTACAGATAATTACCCTCCTTTCTCTAAAGAAGTCAACTCGGATCCTTAGCTGGTGGCGCGACCTCCCACTAAGATCCTAAGGTGTATCTAACAACTACACTCTTATGACACCCTTGACAACTACACTGTCGTCCAATGAGACCTCTCACACTTGAGGTCACTTCTAGAAGCTTCGTCTACCCTCAGGTAGGTGGTGTCTTGCACCTCAGGCATATCCTGAGTGCACCCCTTGCAACCACTGTTGCACGCTGGCTTGGTGTCCACGACACCTGCTGCTGAGCTGACCCCACTCACTCACGAGTGTGTCAATGTCCCCTAGCTAGCAGCCACGAAAAGCCAGACAGATTTCACCATATTTACCATGAAATACCTCTTTCCTACAGTGTGTGTGGTGTGTGTGTACCTGTGTGTGACAACCGTGCACAAAACATACCTTCAACCATCCTGGTCCACATTGTTCTGTAATGATAGCTTTTATGTTACTTTAAAAATCAATGAGACTGCCCTGCATGGGCTCGAACCCAAGTTGCATAGCCCCACGTTGGGCGCCAGCTGTGAGATTTTTCTCTACGCCTACCTCCCTTAGGAGGTGGACTACAAGTTTAAAGGCTGCTCTTGGCAGTTAAGCATGAGTCCAGTAGAAAAAGGAGAAGCGGGAGCAAACCGCCAGGCTTCCACCAGCAGGGGTGAAAACCTGTCCACAATAGGCCGCTGGTTCCTCCTAGTTAAACATGACGTTAAAACCAATAAAGGGTAACCGACGGGTTCTCACAATCAAATTTTATATTTGTTGTGGCGCTATGAATTGGAATTCGAATTCCCAAGAGCACAGCCGTCATATCAAAGATCAAAACAATAATATCAAATATATCAGAACATGGGTGTGGCACAGGATAGTTGAAGGTTGACATCAAAGACCGTTTTCTGTACAATAAACAATTTATTAATAACAAGAGACTAGACTACTACATTATCGAGTTTACATTTACGTTAATGTCCATCCAGTGGCACTATAACCAACAGCTAACTAGCAACCCTTGCTGTGTGGCTGCATACTGAACTAACCTGAACACAGGTGTGCCCACTGACGACGCAATATTGCAAATCAAAGAAAAATATCACAGACTAAGTTACACCACAGCGAGTGATTTAATTACGTTAATGTCCATCCAGTGGCATTTGCAACACAGCTATTCAACAGCCCCTCGAGAAATGACAGCAGGCTCCATCCTGCTGACACTTCGGGCTGACAACATGAACTAACTGAACAAAAGTTATCCACTGATGACACAAGCAAGCAATCAATAGTGACACGCTTCATAGTGGCAGCTACTCTAATCACGAGCTTAAGGTCCTCCCGCCCAACAGGAGCGACCCCCGTAACTAGGTGGGTAGTCTAACAGTGACTCCCCCTATCACAACTAAAGTGAACAAAGTCAGGCAAGGTGGGATTCTGGGACACAGCTCCACTCATCCCTAAGTTACTTTACCCTCGTCACTAGACGATAACCAAAAGAAATTGCCTTAATCAATTACAACATTGATTATGTGAATAATGATGGAAATTGACTGATCACAGCAGTCAGCAACAAGTACTACTTTAATCACAAACAAGTGTCTCACGCTAGACACAACATGATAGTACTCTACGTTAACACAAGTCCTCTTGTCACAATAACTCAAACTCTTAAATTACATCACACTTGACTCCTTGCAAGTATTCAGTGAGTAATTCTTAATTAAGGTCAAACGGACCACTAATTACATCCCAATTGAGTTACGTTAACTAAGCCTACCCCAAGTGGGTGGCTTCTCAACAGTCTGTGTATCATTAATTACTTTTACTACTGAGTGCTAATTACCCTAATTAACCTCGAGCAATTAATTAACTGTCACCAGGACCGATAATTAATCATACATAAATACGTCTCACTCCGCACTGCCTAAGCAGGTCTCATCAAACACTGTGAATTCACGGAAGAGGAGTTAATTACTAATTAACAATGAGTGCAACTTAATCCACTGTCACCAGACAGAATATGATTAATATAACGTATTATGCTAACCCCATGACCTCGCTTTACCGAGTCATCTGAGTCCTCAAGACTCCAGACGTTAATTACTCCACTAATTATCATGAGCCACTAATTGCCCTAACCCTGAAAGGCAGTTAGTCTCGAGCAACTGACGTTAACACTATCACTGACAGACTCTGACAGATCCTCTCCCACTACGTGAATTCATGATGAGAATGCTAATTACATAATTAGCTAGAGTGGTCAATTAATTGTCACACGGACAATTAATTGCACCGGAAACGTATTCCCACAAGCTCAAGTTCAACACTGTTCTCCCATAACAGCCCTCACTCATTCAACAACTACAAATGTGCACCCCCTTATCCAGTTAATTACCCCTAATTAACTCACTGAATCCTCAAGTTCTCAACACAACTTAAAGAAACAAAGTAACCCTAAGGTTACATAGGTCACACATATAATGGCATGCAAAACAACATAAAATAGCACTGCCCACATACGGTTGCGACTACTGCAACTCGTTAATTACTATGCCCACACAGTAATGACACACGGTTTTGCAACAATCAAGGTATCCCCATATTACTGCCCCTCTAATCTTGCAAACGTTGCAAAAGATCGCCGATCCCGGTGGCTTCAGCAAGACAATTTACGTTAATATAAGGCACCGTCGCTCTACGCGGACAGCTGGCACTAATTCTCCCATAATTAGGCAAATTAACAAATTGCTCGCTCCCATTAAGTGACTGAGAATTTCCCTGAATACTCAAAGGGTCCCTTTAAATCCTCAACACAGTTCCTAGGACAGTAATAATGTATACCTGATAACACTGCACAAACCTGCACATAATGATACCGTCAGCATGCCCCCCATGCTAATGACATCATTAGGTAATCAGTCAGCAATCACATCTACTGACTCACCACACAATCATAATACATGCAACATGCAAATGAAACATATGGAAATGGCCTCCATAAACAATGCAAATTAATCACCAGGACAATATACAGACCTCAGGATATCCACTAATAACCCTGCCCCACGGGCCTGCTTAATTAACTCTAACCTGGCCTAATTACACAATGAGGTACCATGGCACTAACCAAGGCTGGACGATTATACAGAATCGACAGACTGGATCATTTATATGATGATTTTCTACACTGACTGGTCCCATACTCTAGTCAGTCTACACACAACATCTCTACAGATGTACAATAAGGGACCGACAAGAATGAGAGGAGGGGATGAACCAGCCTTGCTGGATTTGATATTTACCCTAAATGAGTCGGATATAAGGGAAGTTAAGTTGGAAGCCCCCTTGGGAATGAGTGATCATAGTGTATTGAGCTTTGAGTACCTGGTTGAGCTAGGAATTATCACCCCAAAAAAGAACTGGGAACCAAAGGGCTGGCGTACAGAAAGGGAAACTATGAGGAGATGAATAAATTCCTATGGGATATACATTGGGACACAGAACTCGGAACCAAGTCCGTACAAGACATGATGGACTATGTCACCCAAAAATGTCAGGAGGCTGTAAGCAGGTTTGTCCCAGCCCAACAGGAAAAAACAGAGAAGCAAAGGAAGAATCCGTGGTTTAATAGGGAATGTATGAAAGCAAAAGAGCTGAACAAAAGGGCATGGAGGAACTTTCGTAATAACAGAACACCAGAAAGTAGAGAGAGATACCAGAGAACCAGGAACGAGTATGTCAGTGTGAGAAGAGCAGCTGAGAAAAGGTATGAAAATGATATAGCTAACAAAGCCAAGACTGAACCAAAGCTACTACACAGTCACATCAGGAGGAAGACAACAGTGAAGGAACAGGTGATTAAACTTAGGGTGGGCGAGGACAGGTACACAGAGAATGACAAAGAGGTGTGTGAAGAACTCAACAAAAGGTTCCAGGAGGTCTTTACAATAGAACAGGGAGATATCACGGCGCTGGGAGAGGTGGCAGCAAACCAGGTGACCTTGGATAGGTTCGAAATTACAAGAGATGAGGTCAAAAAGCACCTATTGGAGCTGGATGTGAGAAAAGCTGTTGGGCCGGATGGAATCTCGCCATGGGTATTGAAAGAGTGTGCAGGAGCACTTTGCTTACCACTCTCCATAGTGTATAGTAAGTCACTGGAAACGGGGGACCTACCAGAAATATGGAAGACTGCTAATGTAGTACCATATACAAAAAGGGTGACAGACAAGAGGCACTGAACTACAGGCCAGTGTCCTTAACTTGTATACCATGCAAGGTGATGGAGAAGATTGTGAGAAAAAACCTAGTAAACATCTGGAGAGAAGAGACTTCGTGACAACCCATCAACATGGGTTCAGGGAGGGTAAATCTTGCCTTACAGGATTGATAGAATTCTACGATCAGGTGACAAGTAAGCAAGAAAGAGAAGGGTGGGCGGACTGCATTTTTTTGGACTGTCGGAAAGCCTTTGACACAGTACCCCATAAAAGGTTGATGCATAAGCTGGAGAAACAGGCAGGAGTAACAGGTAGGGCGCTCCAGTGGATAAGGGAGTACCTAAGCAATAGGAAACAGAGAGTTACAGTGAGGGGTGAGACCTCAGACTGGCGTGAAGTCACCAGTGGAGTCCCACAGGGCTCTGTACTTGGACCTATCCTGTTTCTGATATACGTAAATGATCTCCCAGAGGGTATAGACTCATTCCTCTCAATG
>WNGS01089995.1:41860-61988 GCA_020271785.1 Procambarus virginalis
CGGTTGTGATGGTCAAGCGGATTCAGGCGTCCTATATATATATACCAGTTGCGTTGCTCTTGGCAGTATGGCTTTGAGTCACTTCTGGGGTGTGAGTTTTCAGTTGCATATAGTCCTGGGGATCATTCAGGCTTGTTCGCATTTGTGTTCCTCGCGTGTGCCCCAAAGAATGAGGTGATTTGATAAAATGCTATGCCCAAGATTACCACCCGAGTGCCATCGGGGAAGTGGTTCAAATAGCTTCGGCTATCACTTCCTTTTGTCCCGTCGTGATGGTCAAGTGGATTAAGGCGTCCTATATATACCAGTTGCGTTGCTCCTGGCAGTATGGGTTCGAGTCACTTCTGGGGTGTGAGTTTCAGTTACATATAATATATATATATAAATATAAATATATATATATATATATATATATATATATATATATATGTATATATATATATATATATATATATATATATATATGCGCCAAAGCCTAAGTGGTTGGGTCACTACTGTATACTCCCTCATCTCTCTATTTCTGAATGCTTATTCAAGAATTCCATTATTCATATCCTCCTGCTTACCAACACTGTGATCATGTGCTCGGATCCCACCAATGTTCTGCTGTGAAAGATAAACATAAAACATAATGAGGTAAGAACAACTGTCCGACTGACCTTTCCACTAGGTCGCATGAAGTCATCTGAAGGATCCAGGTTGAGGTTGCCGAGGAGTCCCCTGGTGTGAGCATGGAGCCAGCCGCTGACGCTGACCACACACGCGCGGTGAGGGCTCCAGCAGGTGAGCGTGACCACGTCCCGCTCCGTCAGGTCCCTGGCGCGCACCACCAAGTGGTGGAGGTCTCGCTTCACACTCACTGTCCTCCTGATGTACGGCAGCCTCACTAGTGTTCCATTCACGCTAACCTGCCACACCAAATACATTCATTGCTATTTATTTTCATTAAAAAGAATTCAGTGCGTATTTTTGTACCAGAACCCCGCACCACCTCCTCCCTCAGAGGGGAGCTTGGCACAACCCCACACCGTCTATTCCCTCAGAGGGGAGCCTGGCACAACCCCGAACCACCTCCTTCCACAGAGGGGAGCCTGGCACAACCCACCACCACCTCCTCCCTCAGAGGAGAGCCTGGCAAAACCCCACACTACCTTCTTCCACAGAGGGGAGCCTGGCACAACCCCGCACCACCTCCTCCCTCAGAGGGGAGCCTGGCACAACCCACCACCACCACCTCCCTCAGAGGGGAGCCTGGCACAACCCCGCACCACCTTCTTCCACAGAGGGGAGCCTGGCACAACCCCGCACCACCTCCTCCCTCAGAGGGGAGCTTGGCACAACCCTGCACCACCTCCTCCCTCAGAGGGGAACCTGGCACAACCCCGCACCACCTCGTCCCTCAGAGGGGAGCCTGGCACAACCCACCACCACCTCCTCCCTCAGAGGGGAGCCTGGCACAACCCCGCACCACCTCCTCCCTCAGAGGGGAGCCTGGCAAACCCCACACCACCTTCTTCCACAGAGGGGAGCCTGGCACAACCCACCACCACCTCCTCCCTCAGAGGGGAGCCTGGCACAACCCCGCACCACCTCCTTCCACAGAGGGGAGCCTGGCACAACCCCGCACCACCTCCTCCCTCAGAGGGGAGCCTGGCACAACCCCACCACCACCTTCTTCCTCAGAGGGGAACCTGGCACAACCCACCACCACCTCCTCCCTCAGAGGGGAGCCTGGCACAACCCCGCACCACCTTCTTCCACAGAGGGGAGCCTGGCACAACCCCGCACCACCTCCTCCCTCAGAGGGGAGCTTGGCACAACCCTGCACCACCTCCTCCCTCAGAGGGGAACCTGGCACAACCCCGCACCACCTCCTCCCTCAGAGGGGAGCCTGGCACAACCCTGCACCACTTCCTCCCTCAAAGGAAAGCCTGGACCAACCCCGCACCACCTCCTCCCTCAGAGGGGGGGAGCAGAGGGGAGTAGTCGACCCGTCAAGTTGATAAATTTATTCCACGTCGTCCCATATCCTTCCTTACAATAACTGGTATGTGCGCATCTTGTTGGTGTGAGTCCCAACATTGTAAATAGTTGTGGCGGTCACCAGGTGTTGCCTCCCGTCTATGACCCAAAGGCTTCCGACGGATGGTGACAAATAAAATGTTACATCCTGTCATGTTAATTAGCCGCTATTTATTAAAGTACTATTGTAGTATAGTACATCATATTTTGACGTAGGAGATTTGACCTCAAAATAAGACGCATTATTCGAGAGGAGAGTTTGGATGAAGAGGACGAGTTAACAACCTTAATAATAGATGCACAACATATAACTAAGGACCTCTCTTGCCTACCATATTTACTGATCTTTTTTCCAAACCATTTCAAGCATTTGATAGCGGGAAGGATCACAATATATGGGAGTTATGGCGAAGTGTGGAACACTCCGTTCAGTCGTAATATGTAACACAACAAATATAAGCATTTGAAGATATATAAATTAACGTTTTTGTTAAAACTGGAAGCGGAAATGCAGTGTTGGGAGGGAGAGGTCTCGCACCCCCAGGAATATGTGCTTGTGTAATGGAGGCGATGACCATGATGACCTGACATAGAACAACAGTGTATTGACATTTACCTCGCAGAATGATCTGTCAGTTCAGCGGAGGGTAATTATTAAAGATGTGCTTTACATAATATTGGAAGCCGAAAATTTTAATTTAACTCATGGGACACAGACAACTGGGCAAATACTGTAATAACATTATAGAAACTGGCAATTGAACCACCCCTCCCGCCAAATGACCAGGAAACAGTATTGTTCAACAACCATTCCATATTCGGAAATTTCCACATCTGAACCGTTACTAATCTATATTACCTGTATATGAAGCAAATTGTAAAATACAAAGGTCAGCAAGGTAGGGTAATTATCAGGACAATAAGCTAAGCCAATATGACTATATAGCACTTAGAATAAAAAAGAATTTAGAATGGAACGGCGGGGAATGGATTTTTTTTGTAAAGGTAAATACAATAAATACAATAAGAAAGAGCATTACAGGTGAACAGAAACAAAAACCCATACCCAGGCTACAAAATTTTACAATGCACACCAAACATTGTACATAAACAAAAGCAAAAAAATATTAAGGGAAACAAAGAAGGAACATGGAAACATTGAGACAAAACAAGCCATAAGAGCCACATGGAAAGTACAAAAACCCACGCACACATAAATAAAAGACCAGAATACACAGGAATCGAGCTGTACAGAACATTATTTATAAAAGTAAATACAAGAAATACAAAAAGAAAAAGCAACACACAATGAACTAAAACAAAACCTAAAACAGGGAAAAAAAATCGTACAATGAACACTAAACATGGTACATAAGCAGAAACACAAGAACATGCTGAGAAATATAAATTAAGCACAAAACATAAATAGGGCACAAAACTGGTAACACAAATATGAAACACATAAACATAACCACCAACACAAAAGGAAACATGGCAACGAACATGGTATAGTACATAGTATAGAACACAGGAAACAAGATTGTTTCCTTCAAGGAGTGCTGTGGTGGGTATGTGGGCCTGCGGGCCGCTCCAAGCAACAGCCTGATGGACCAAACTCTCATAAGTCAAGTCGGGCCGGGCTTGGGGAGTAGAAGAACTTCCAGAACCCCATCAACCACGTATCAACCAGGTATAGAGGGGACATAGTATAGAACATGGTATAGATTCAGCATAAACAAGCATAAAGGCCACATGGAAAGGACAAAACGCCAACACATATATTAAACAGAACCGGAACACATAGGAACCTGGAAATACAAAACAGAATGACACACACACACACATACACACAGAGAAAACAAATACCAGCACACACATGAGCTGGGCATGGTGAAAAAATAGCCACATCCGCACACACATAGAAACAAACCCGGAACACACAACAACCGGGAAACAAATATCACAGTCACCCCACACATAAAAATAATAAAAAAAAAAAATACAGAACAAAACAAAACTATAGCACATAACCAGAGGCCAGACAGGCCCACAGCAAACACACCACAGGGAGGCAAAAGCAAAAGCGCCACTCCTACTCATACTTTTCTGGAAAGTCCGCCACCAGAAACCTGAGACAGTACACCTACCAAAAATCCACAAATCAGGATGAACAGGTTCACGAGGGCATGCCATATAATCCGAAATCTTGGACACATAGACACACGCGGCAAGAACCCAAATAATCGACGTGCACGGGACCTTTTCCCCTGTCCAGGAATGATTCACGGAAGAACTCTCGTTACCACAGGTCTCAGCACCACCACTAGCAAACTGGTCGTCATCAACAAGCATATCACCCCCCCCCCCCCCGATGGCGCAACCGCAACACGAGGGACGGGAGTAGGGTAAATTGAGACTAGAACCATGTGCAACACCTGTGCAGGTGAGCCAATTGGGCCCCTACACAGGTATTGCACAGGTCTGTAGTTTCAGGGGGTTCGGGGGGGGGGGGAGTCCCTGTAGGCGGGCCTGTGTGGTCCTGCGGGCCCATTGTGGGTCGCAGGCAAGTGCCTCCGTGCGCCTGGGTGTGGTCTCGTATGATGGTTGTGGGTCGTTTGGGGTAAAAAGTGTAAGTAAAGGAACAGGTGTGCAGGAGGAGTAGTTATAAGATGAAAGTGTAAGTGTATGTGGTGTAGAGTTAAGCACATGTGAATTTATAGTTAAATAACAGTATGTAGGATGGAGCTGTGTATGTTGAGGGAGGAGAGGGGTAGGGTCCCACCATGAAAGCATGGACCTAGGAGATCGTATATATTAAGGTGAACGGTTAGGGAAGGGTGTGTGAAGTAGGTGAGAGGAGAGGAACATCTGGGTGGCACCGGCAGTGGCCCCTCACACTCTCCCTCTCTCTCCTGATTAAACGATAAGGTTTGTAGTATGTAGCAAAGTTAAGATGTTCCCAGCAAGGATAGTTGACAGACAGAAGTGTGAATATTTCCAAGTGGGAGACTTCTTTCCACTGCCGCCGCCGCCTCTGCCTTATAGGCCTTCAAAACACACTCTAAGAGGGGACATTAGCTCGTGACATACACAAGTTCATGAATATAGGTGTCCACAGTGGGGAGTCTTGGCCGCTACTGAGAGGGGAGAGAGGTAACCATAATATATGTAAACAATGACCCCCTCCCCCCTCCCCTCCCCTCCCCTTCAGCCTACACAGTCTATGAAGTTCTGCATAGCCGCCACATGACACATGGCACATGCCACAAAGCGCATGGGCCATACCACATGCCACATGGCTAGGAGGACTGTGTTTGTCACTGGCTCAGCTTTCATAGATGTGTATTAGCTTGTCTTAGAGTTGAGTCGCATGCGGCACCCCCCCCCCACACACACACACACATAACACACAAGGGTAAGGGAGCTCTCACAATGAGCTAGGAGGAAACATTAGTCCACGAAAAAAAATGGAGGGCGAGGAGCGGTGTACCCTCTTTGATGGTATGAGTGTGAGTGAGGTAGATGAGCGGGTGGGGGATGTACCCCCCCTCCCCTACCCCAATTGCGCACTTCCTACATCATCTACCACTCATCGGTGGGTATGTGAGTGTTTTGTAACATTGACTAGAATAAGGAAGGTCCACACACATGCTGTTTATTCTGCATTATTTTTAAAAGATATGTTGACAGGTAGACTGTTCCTTAGTAATGTTAACTGTCAGCCCCACCATATCACACACAAGAAGTCTCCACTTTTGAGGTACAAGAATTCAACACCTGGTGTGTGGGAACACCGAGTCTCACATCTGGAATATCCCGCCTCTAGCCTCCTCGAGACGAGGGTGTCACATGTTTATATCATAGAAGCAGGCGCTCCCGCCTTCCCCCTTCCTCCTACACTTAGCTGTCACTTGACATCCCTCAGGTTAACAGCCTACATGCATTTCTCTGTATTCAGAATAATAAGTAAATATTTAGAAGTAAACCGGTTTATATTTAATTTTTATTCTTTTATTATACACTTAAGACATTTACAGCGACAATAATAATAATATTATTTTTTTTATTCTTGCTACATAGTGTAATGTAATGTAACAGAATTTGTACCATCATTCTTTTCCCCCAAATAACAGGTTTTAAGAGTAACAACAACAACGGTCGTAATGCAGTCTTCAATCTTCTTATAACAAATCAAATGAATGCTACAGTGTGTTTTACATCTCAAAACGTAACGTGACCAACATGCAAACATCGTTCTTTCCCCAAATAGCATTTTTTTAAAGAGTAACAAGTGTCGTAAGGCAGTCTTCAATCTTATTCTGCTATTTAAATATTACTGTGTATCTGTTTTAGACCTTGTAACACATAATGTAACATTAGGTGAAAACCAACTTTCTGTCTGATGTTCAAATAACATTTTTGAAATGTAAAGCATGTCTAGTCCTTCTCCATTACATCCAACACCAAATAAATATTACTGTGGGACTGTTTAGTCTTTCTAACGCATTATAACACTTGCTAGCTATCATAGTTTAAAGGCCCTACATCTCGACTCGGCAAAAAGCAGAGAGACTCACCGGATTGCGAGATGACAGACTGCGTCAGAAGAAGCAAGACAGCCTTGAGGCATTTAGCGATGTGTGACATTGCCGGCTCGTTAGCGGCAGATGTCCAGACACGCACCGCCATCATCTAATCAACTGCTCTCTCGCTCTCTCTCTCTCTCTCTCTCTCTCTCTCTCTTTGCCCTCCATCACGTGTTAACAGAGACATTAAGGCGTTAGACTACTCCTATGAGAGAGGATATGTTCCCTACATCACTCATTTTACTTGGTATAAGACGGGTGGAGCATTAGGCTGTTATCAAGGCTGAACAATGAAACAGAATATTTACCACTCTTAATACTTTATTCAATAACTGGTAAACATAACACAATGTAGGTACATATTTTTATTCACCATCCCAACTTGACATAGCTACTTGTTGCTTTCCATTTTTTCAACTAATATGAGTTTCTTTTTATGCTTTTTTTAAGACTTGGGTTAAGTAAGCCAGAGCTGGGTAGTAGTTTAATTACCATTTACGCTTTTCATCTTGATTCCACCCTTCATCACAGCTGATTCCAAGACTGTAAGAAATTTTTACGCGCTTTATTGAATTATGACGCTTAGTCAGGCTTAAAATTTGATTAATGCATAATTTAAAGCTCCAACGTGTTTTGATTATAGTATCATTCTGAATTCCTTCTATTACACAATCAGCATCCTCATCAACACATTGCTTCAATAAGATTTTGTTATCAGCATTATTTTCAGTTGGAGGTCCTGCACCATACTGTGTCACAATAGCTATAACATGGGGTAGTGTTTCAGTTGAAACAGATTAGGAAAAGACAGCTCCCGCTACCTTGATGCGATCATCCACCATTACATAGTTACTTAATGGTGGAATTACCCACTGCATGCACGTATATAGATACCTTTCTCAGATCTCGCAAGACATTCCTCCAGAATGTGCATGAATTGAAGGAAGATCATACACTAACAATCTCCTGGGTTAAACTCCGCTTCCCCCAGATAATCTCCTTCTATTTTGCAGTCTTTAAGATAGGATAGCTTATGAAGCATATACCTAGAATACATCCAATCAGATATTAAAACACGAGNATATATATATATATATATATATATATATATATATATATATTTAATGTCTAGGCGGGTGCCCAAGGCGGAATTAGGGATTGCCAACAGGAAGTTCCCAGCATGGGGAGCTTCCACAGCTAGAAGATGCGCTCTTTCCTTCCTAGAAGCTGCATCCACTGGATGAACCGGATTAAAGGACCCGAGTGCCATGAGGGCACTATGAGAGTCAACAACAACTACAAAGGAAGATTGACAATGAGAAAGCAGGAGACGAAGAGCATAGGGAACAGCATAAATCTCCGCTGTAAAGATGCTAGTCTCTGGAGGTAAGTGACACATATAAGTGCAATCAGGAAAAACAACAGAAAAAACAACACCGTCCACAGACTTAGACATATCGGTGAAGACGGCAACGGAGTGGGAGTGAGAAGAAAAGTGCTCAAGGAAAAGGCGTTTTAGAACTGTAGGAGGGGTAAAAGCTTTAGTGATGCGGGTTAAGAATGTACAAAACTGCGGAAGGGGGACTCTCCACGGGAGCAAAGAAGGAACAACACGAGGAGAAATATTAGAAATACGAACTGAAAGAGAATCCTGTAAGCGAGATAACCGGATAGAAAGAGGGAGGTGGTGAAGAGGAACAGGAACCGCAGGAGGGGCTAAAGTTAAAGCATGACAGAGGCGAGAGGAAGGATGTTGCAAGAACCACGCAAGATAGTGAAGACAGTACCGATCACGGCGGTCCTGGAGAGATAAGAAGCCAGTGCCAACATACAAGCTGAGGAGGGAAGTCGAACGAAAGGCACCAGAACTGAGGCGAAACCCAGTATGGTGCAAAGCATCAAGACGGCGAAAAGTAGGAGAAGCAGACGAGTAAGCAGGGAAACCATAATCGAGCTTAGACAGGACAAGAGAGGAATGTAAAGCGAGTAGAGTGTGCCTATCCGCTCTACAAGAATTACGGGAGAATACCCGTAGGAGGGCAAGGGCCTTAGAGCATTCAACACGGAGGTACCAGTCTCCGTGGTGCAGTGGTAAGACACTCGCCTGGCATTCCGCGAGCGCTTTGTCATGGGTTCGTATCCTGGACGGGGAAGATTTACTGGGTGCAAATCGTTTACTGTAGCCTCTGTTTAACTCAACAGTAAAATGAGTACTTGGTTGTAAAAACGATTCTTCATGGCGGGGATCATAGTCCAGGGACCTGCGCATAATGCTATGTGTACTAGTGGTTGTAAAAGAATGTAACAACTCTTCTATATATATAAAAAAAAGAGAGATATGGGGCAACCAAGACAAACGAGTGTCAAAAATCAACCCCAAAAGCTTAGCGGAATCCTTTTACACAATGGGGTAACCATAAAGTCACAAAGAATGACGAAGAACGACATGCTTCCGAGTAAAAGTCAAAGCACAAGTTTTAGACGTAGAGAACCTGAAGTCATGATCGGTGGCCCAAGACGACATGGCGTCAATCGCAAGTTGAAGCTGGCGTTGAAGGAGAGGCGAATCATCACCCTTACAGCATAGGGTAAGATCGTCGACATAAAGAGTGGAGAAGACGCCTGAAGGAAGAGATGAATGAAGACCATTGAGGGCAACCAGAAAAAGAGTAGTGCTCAGGACACTACCCTGGGGCACACCTTCGTAGCGCTGAAAAAAGGCAGAAAGAGTGGTACCAAGCCTCACCCGAAAGGAACGACGAGAGAGGAAGCCACGGAGAAAGAGAGGGAGATGACCACGAAGGCTAAAAGAATGTAGTTGGAATAGAATATGATATCGCCAAGTGGTGTCGAAAGCCTTCTCCAGGTCAAAAAGGACGGCAACAACGGAGGTTTTCGCAGCAAAAGCAGTATGAATATAGACCTCCAAGTTCACCAGGACATTTGTTGTGCTGCGGCACTTGCAGAAACCAAATTGAGAAGGGGAGAGGTAGTGATGGTGTTCTAAGAACCACATCAGACGAACGTTAACCATACGTTCAAAGAGTTTGCAGACACAACTTGTGAGGACAATGGGGCGATAGTCCTTAGGGAATGTTCCCAGAGACCCTGGTTTGCGAACAGGGAGGACAACGGCATCGAGCCAATCCTCAGGGACTGGCGACGACTCCCAGATCCGATTATACAGACTCAGTAAATACTCAGACGTGCATCTCATAATGAATGCCATCGGAGCCCGCCACACTAGAACTGCAGAGGGCCAGGACAGACCGAAGTTCAGAGAGAGAGAAGGGATCGTTATAGGAAAGGCGAAGATGAGTTCAGAAATCCAAAGGACAAGAATGAAGGACAGGTTTATGAATAAGGAAAGATTGGGGAAGATGAAAACAAACAGAAGAAAAGTGGGAACCCAGTTCAGTAGCGACCTGCAACGGGTCCACCACAAGAGTACCACAGAGGTGAAGGACTGGCGAGACATCGGGAACAAACTTACCCGCTATCTTGCGGATACACTTCCAGATCTGCAGCAGAGGAGTTTCGGACGTAATGGTGGAGACATAAGATGCCCAACATTGACGTTTAGCCGTACGGATGGCCCTACGGGCCACTGCACTCGCCTTCCGAAATAAAAGAAGAGAATCGGCCGTCTGCCGGCGGCGGTGTCTCTTCCAGGCTGCACGCTTACAACGGACAGCCCGAGCACAGTCTGCATTCCACCAGGGAACGCACTTCCGTGGACCCTGAGAGGAAGAGCAAGGAATAGAGTGGAGGGCAGCGTCGAAGACAGTGTCATGAAAAAGGAGGAGAGAGCGAGGGAGAGGCAGAAGGGTTCCAGTCTGCCTTAGCAAACTGCCACCTAGTGAAGGAGAGGGGAGGGTGAAAAGAGGAAAAGGTAACAAGGATGGGGAAATGGTCACTGCCATGGAGGTCATCAAGAAATCTAAGTAAAGAGAAGACGAGCAAAGAGAAAGATCAAGACAGGAAAGGGTGCGAGTCCGAGAATCCAAATGCGTGGGCTCACCAGAATTCATAAGAGACAGGGAAGAAGAGAGTATAAACGGCTCAAGAAGCGACCCCGGGTGTTCGTCAGAACATCACCCCAAAGGGAATGACGACAATTGAAATCACCTAGCAGGAGCACAGGCTCCGGCAAGGAATCCAGGTGTTTCAGATCGGGAAGGGAAAGCGGGACACTCGGGGGGAGATAAATGGAACAAACGCTGTACCATTTCCTCACAAAGATGCGAGCAGCAGAACAATGGAGAGGCGAAGGAAAAAGTAATGGGACAAAGGGAACATCAGAGCGAATCAAGAGAGTAGAAGAGTTAGGAGTGCCAGCAATAGCTTGGGGGGTGGGGGAGAGAAAGTAATAGCCACGAAAGCGACCAGGACGAGCACCAAGCATCGGCTCCTGGAGACAGACACCAAGGGGCGAAAACCACGAAATCAGAAGCTGGAGTTCAAGGAAACTGGTGTAATAACCACGAACGTTCCATTGAAGAATAGACATCAACGAGAAGAGGAAGGACAACAACATAGAACAACGAAGAAACAAAGGCGAAAAGGGAACACAGCACGTTAAAGAAGCTCAGGATTATGGTCAGGGTCAGGGTCAGCGAAGTCTGGGTTAGGGGACATGGGTAAAGTGAGTAAAGGAGTGAAGAGAGCTAGAGAACCGACCAGGGGCGAACGAGTAGGGTCCGGAGGAGGAAGAGGGGGGGGGGGATAACCAAGGGTCAAGGACAGCAGCAGAAGGGGCAGAAATCAGGGGATGCACCTCAGCAAGGGCACCAACTGAGAGGGGAGCGTGGGCCAAAGAGACCTCCATAGTAGGAACAGGGGGTGTAACCACCGAAACGTGAGGGGATGGAGCGAGAGTGTCAGAGGTACGGGGCGAGGAAGAAAGTGAAGCCTTTTTACCCGCCAGGGAGGCGGAAGGAGAGGAGCCAGAGTTACGCTTCTGACTCAAAGAGACAGGTGTCCCAGCAACTACATACTGGGCAACGGATTCCAGCATCTCAGCAGGAGAAGCAGAACGAGAGCATACACAACGGCCGTTGGGAGAGCGATAGACATAAGACGCCCTGTACTGCCAGGCGGCATGGAGAGCCAATAGACGGAGGAGAAGGATGGGAAGGAGAATCGGAGGGAGATGAGGAAGAAGACACAGGAGACATGACAAACCGGGCAGAAACAAAGGGAACCCCAGACAGAGGACCAGGAAGGGGACCCTTCGGGATAGAACTCAAAGGAACAGAGGAGAGGGGCGATGGGCGTATCAGGGTCCAAGGCCTGGAAACGGTTTTGAGGCTGACGAAGGTGGGAAGGACGAGGAGAAGAAGAGCACAACACGTGAGCATAAGAGATGTTAGCATAAGGTGGGTGCCGGCGAACTTGGCGCCTCGCCTCAGGAAAAGACAAACACTCCCGGTGCTTTAAGTTGCTTTATATCTTCATGGCAGTCCTGGAGATTCTGAACACCCGTAACAACATGGAGTGGGAGGAGAATAGTGCCAACACTAGCATTTAACTGAGCGTTCTTGGAGTCCTGAACAAATGTCTCGCCAAGGCAGAACAAGGCGGGCAAGCGGGAGGCTGCATCCTGAGAAGGAGCTTCAACGACACGTATACCGAGATGGGTGGGGTGGAATGCAACAGAGGCATCTACGGAATCAACAAGGTGCCTATGGAGGGAGAAATCGTCAGGAGGCACAGAATCAAGGGGAGGAGAACAAAGTATTTGGCCCTCGAAGAGGGACCAAACAAGGCTTGATACACACCAGTACGGAAAGGAATCGAGCGAGAGCAGCAGTGTCGAGGACGGTGTTGAGAGCCCTCAGAAAGAGTGGTTAAAAGGCGCAGTAGTCACAACTAGAGATTGAGCCATGCCAGGGGACGAGGTGGTCACCACTGAGGGCTTGGGGCTAGACCCAACCACAGAGGAGGAAGGGGAGCCGAGGGGAGTAGTCAGAAAGGTCAAAGGAGAAGTAAGGTCGGGGCCCAATGCAGTGGGGGGCTACAGAGCCCGGTCTTCCAACACGGTCCGACTCGGGGGCTTGGTTGCCCACCCCACGAGCCTGAAACGGTAAAAGAGGTACAGAATTTGACATAAGCATGAAAAGAAAAACACTAATTCAGGAATGTGCCCCTATACCCACCATGGAGTCACAATTAGAGGCACGACACCCAACAAGAAGCTATCGCCGATCATGTCAGGGTCCCCTAGGGATGCGTCATGAGTATACGCCCCACAAACGCCACCTTAATCCTTTAACTGCGCAACACATCATATGATGTTTTCAGTGACTTGTAGTAACTTGCGCTCTACATCATATGATGTATTGGAGTACTACGCAAGATTTAAACAGCCCGCGGATACATGGGGTTCACCACACCTTCATCAGGGCTCTTGTAAACAGACGCCATTTAAAAAAATAGTGGGCCAAATTCCCGGGTGTGAGGGGCCTCAGTATTGAGTGAGCTACCAAGCCTGATGCATGCAGCATGAGCTCACAGCACTGCTGTTCAGCTTGTGACCACAGCATCGCCTAAGAATGCCATAATATACATTTGCATGCTATTATTTAGCGATGATATTATTACAGAAGACACCTGACTGTGATAAAAATGACCAGGATTCTGATAATAGCAGGATTGTTGTGATAATTAGCACTGTAGTGGGAGTAATCTTGGTGGGGATGGAGGTAGCATTGTCTGCTGACTCTGTGTGACCACCTTTTACTGTCTGGACTCACTATACTAGCTTAGTTGTTTGCTAAGGTAAACAAAACATGTAGATACTGATATATAACGTCTGTATATAAAAGCAAAAACAGTATGGTGGGAGGAGAATGGTGGCGAGTCAGGTGAGGTGAGGGAGGGAGGGAGTGGCAGCCAGTGGCGGGCTGCCACTGGCTGCCACTGCCACTCAGCATACCAACTTCGTGGTTCATTATGGTGAACACGAATGTAGATACTTATATATAACGTGTATATACAGTGTAATAACAGCAAAAGGAGTGTGGGTGAGAAGTCATTTTGGTGATGGGTGTGGCAACATCTGCATGATTTGTCATGTTGGCAGGGGTGGCCACTATGCTCTTTGGGCATTATACCGGCTTAGTTGAACAGTTATGGTGAACAAAACATGTAGATACTTAAATATAATGTCTGTATATAAGGTAATAACACCAAAAACAGCATTGTTGGGGGTGAAATTTTAGTGCGTCTGACCTTGAACGTGTGAGGGAGGCAGCCGCCAGCTGACTGTGTGTGGCGACGTCTTTTAGTGCCTGAACTAACTATATCAACTTAGTTGTACAGTTGTGGTGAAGAAAACATGTAGATACTTATACATAACGTCTGTATATAGTGAATAAAAGCAAAAACAGTATGGTGGGAGGAGAATGTGGGTGAGTCAGGTGAGGTGAGGGAGGGAGGAAGTGGCAGCCAGTGGCGGGCTGCCACTGGCTGCCACTTCCTCACAGTATGGTGGGAGGAGAATGTGGGTGAGTGAGGTGTTGAGGGAGTGAGTGGCAGCAAGTGGCTGGCTGGTGTGTGGCGGTCACTCCTCATTGCTTTTTGACTCATAATAGTGTAATAACCGACAAAGTATTTGTTCACTGCTTGATGAACATAATAATTGAATCAACAATATGCATGCCATATTTTTGAGTACAGCGATGATTCACTCATTTTATTATATAAATATATCACACTACACATTATTGAATAATATTACAGCAAAAAAAACACTTAAATTGAATCAGAGACATTGAAATAATTAGGTAATTATCTCTTTGTGGCAACTCCGGCCTGACAGCTGGTGAGCAACAGACCGTGTGAGATGCACGCTGAGTCAGCACCTGTTTTTTGCCAGACTTCCCCACCCAACAGCGGGCAATATATGCCACTTACGATTTTTTTATTATTTTTCCCATGATCAGAGAACACAAATTAACACGTTTAGAAGAAAAAATATTTTTTCGTTTTGGGGTATGCACCTGTGGGTGACAAATGCTAAATAGCCCAGCGCCACACAAGGGTTAAGAACCGTCAGTCCGTCGAGAGGGTTCAGTGATGAAAAGAGGATTGACAATAAAGGGTTTCCCTCGCTCTCGACATTGGGTACTACAGTTCTACGGGTGCAAGAGTATGCCTCCTCAAGTACCCGGGCATCAAAATAGAAGTCCAAAAGAATAACCAAAACAAGCAAAAGGTCGGCAGAAAACGACAAGCAGATAGGAGAAGAGGAGGGAGAAAAACGAAACATAAGGAAAAGGAAAAGCTATCTGGCACAATTGGAGAAGACAGCAGCAGGAGCATAAGGCCACAAAAAGACGGAGGACTGTCCCATGGAGCATCACACTCCGCCAGCCGACCATCAAGCCCCCTCGCGGCGCCAACGGGCTGGATGGGGAGGGGCTCAGTAGTACTAGAAATATGCTCAAACCACATACCCCTAAGAAAAAAGAGGAAGAGATACAGATTGGAACGGGAACGTCATTCCCTCTATAGGCGAAGGAAACGAATTGCGGAACAACTTGATAGTTGCACCCTATCTCAAGAACGACGAAGAAGGTTGGGTAGAGAAATAGAAACAATTGAGCTAAAGCTACAAGAATCATACAAAACCCAGGAGAGGCAAAGAGAGGAAAAGGCCATCAGTGAAATAGAGAAAAATCCTTAATATTTTTTCTCCTATGCAAAATCAAGATCAAAAACCACATCTAGTATCGGGCCCCTGCGAAAGGGAGATGGAACTTTTACAGATGACAACAAAGAAATGAGCAAGATGCCGAGGAAACAGTACGACTAAGTTTTCAGCAAGCAACTAAACTCACTAAAGATTGATAACCCAAATGAATTTTTCATGGATATGATACCAACATCAAATCATATATCAGACGTCACCCTATCCCCACTGGATTTTGAGGAAGCCATAAACAGTGTGCCTGTGCACTCTGCACCAGGACCTGATTCTTGGAACTTCATATTCATCAAGAACTGTGAAAAAAAACACTATCACAGGCCCTTCACATTCTGTGGAGACAAAGCCTAGATACTGGCATTATCCCTGTCATACTAAAAACAGCAGAGATAGCACCACTCCATAAAAGAGGAAATAAGGCAAAAAATTACAAACCGATGGCACTAACATCACACATCATAAAACTCTTGGAGAGAGTGTTAAGAAGTAAAATCACAAAATACATGGAATCACAGCATCTCTATAACCCCAGACAAAATGGTTTCAGAACAGGGTGCTCATGCCTGTCGCAGTTGCTGGACCACTATGGAATGGTATTAGATGCCATGGAAGACAAACAAAACGCTGATGTAATTTACACAGATTTTGCAAAAGCCTTCGACAAATGTGAGCATGGTGTTATTGCACATAAAATGCGTTCAAAAGGAATTACCGGAAAAATAGGCATATGGATCTACAATTTCCTAACTAACAGAACCCAATGTGTAATAGTCAACAAAATAAAATCCCGTCCATCAACCGTAAAGCGCTCATTCCCCCAGGGTACTGTGCTTGCTCCAGTACTTTTTCGCATCCTCATATCGAATATAGACAAGGACACAATCTGTAGTACTGTATCATCCTTTTCAGATGACACTAAGATTTTCATGAGAGTAGATAACATAGAGGACATGGCAAACCTCCAATTAGATGTAAATCAGGTCTTCCTGTGGGCTACAGAAAATAATATGGTGTTTAACGAAGATAAGTTCCAGCTCATGCGCTATGGAAGAAATTAAAATATGAAAACGGAAACCATGTACAAAATGCAGTCAAATCATAGCATAGAACGAAAATGCAATGTAAAGGATTTAGGTGTACTCATGTCGGAAGACCTTACCTTCAAAGAACACAATAAAGAAGCCATCACAACTGCAAGAAAAATGACACGTTTGATAACAAGAACCTTTCACACAAGAGATGCTATACCGATGATGATACTTTTCAAGATGCTAGTGCTCTCTAGAGTGGAGTACTGCTGCACAATGACAGCCCCTTTCAAAGCTGGAGAAATTGCTGACCTGGAGATCATGGAGAAGTTCTTTACTGCTAGAATCCACTCAGTAAAACATCTAATCTACTGGGACTGACTAAAAAGTCTAAATTTGTATTCTCTTGAGCGCAGGCGGGAGAGATACATAATAATCTATACTTGGAAAATATTAGAGGGGCTGGTCCACAGAAATACTTGCACACAGAAATAACTCCACATGAGATCAGGAGGCATGGCAGGATGTGCAGAATATCCCCGTTGAAGAGCAGAGGTGCATCAGGTACTCTGAGAGAGAATTCTATCAACATCAGAGGCCCGAGACTGTTCAACACACTTCCACTACACATAAGGGGTATAACTGGCTGACCCCTCACAGTGTTCAAGAGAGAACTATCAACATCAGAGACCCGAGACTGTTCAACACACTTCCACTACACATAAGAGGCATAACTGGCCGACCCCTCACAGTGTTAAAGAGAGAACTGGATAAACACCTGCAAAGGATACCTGATCAACCAGGCTGTGATTCATACGTCAAGCTACGAGCAGCCGCGTCCAACAGCCTGGTTGACCAGTCCAGCAACGAGGAGGCCTGGTCGACGACCGGGCCGCGGGGACGCTAAGCCCTGGAAAAACTCCAAGGTAACTCCAAGGTAAGGTATAGGGCTATTTCATTTGACCTGTTTGCAGTCATTTGGAAAAGTTGGTCGAGGGTGAGAGTTGGCAAAAGTGTCCCACTGACCAGCTACTTCCACGAATTTGGGATCATGAATCCCAATGGAGTCACTTAGGTATTATGGTAGTATTTCCTTAACTAATTCGTTTGTACCACTGGTCGAGGATAAGAATGTCGGCAATGCTAACTGTGTCGCCTTGGGAATACCTATTCCACCGAGTCTAGCTGGGATCGTTGCTTGGTCCCATTGGTCATCTTACAGGGAGAGGTTTAACACTTTCATGGTTATTGACCTTAGAATTGAGTCATATTCTGTTAATTTTGGGCTGTCGAAGGAGGGAGCACACCTTAGGAAATAGAGCAGTCTGGGCAAAGCCAAGGCACCTTGTGAGAAGGTACAAAGCATCGTGGGCTTCCAAAGCCCCTATTCTTCCCTCCATCCTCATCTGGTCGTTCAGCTTTTCCTCGAGGACTACCTCAATGGCGCTCGAGCCCAGAGGTGCCCCTAGCAGCACACTGTCGGATGGGAGCAATCACTGTGGCTCCTGGCAATATGATTCGTACTGCATCTATGATTGGTTGGCTAGATGAGATGATCTCACACTTTGATGGCTTTAGGGTGAGTCCTAACTCCTCTCCCTTAGATTTTACCAGCTGTATATCTTCTAGCAGGGATTCCTGTGTCCCTGCCAGGGAGCCATAATCCAGGAACCAGATGTTGAGTTCGCTGGTCATCCTGCTTGTGACATCTTTACCAGCGATGCAAAAAAGGTAAGGGGCAAGTGGGTCTCCCTGCTGGGCACCTGCAGCAACAACTTCATGTTCCCCAAACAACAGCGTCAATTCCCTACTGTACCCTACTGAAAAGGAGGGGGAGCAGACAAGGAAAGCTTGTTCGAACTGCTTCCAGTACTACATCTCCTTTTACCAGGTTGAAGGCATTTTAAAGTCTAATTTAATTAATGCCTTATTTTCTGGGAGGTGCTTAATATAGGCTCGTGCTGCATGAGCTGCTGCTTTACAGCCATGGGGGACACCAAAACCTAGTTGATGGGGTCGAAGCATCTTTGCAGCTTCCGTACTGATGTTTCTGACAGTTGCTCTGGCAACAAGGCACCGAAGTGTGTATCTCACGCCAATGGGTCTGACTCCACCATCCTTCTTCTTAAGGGCACAAAGGGATGCTCTGAAGAAGAAGGGTTTAATTGTATCTGGGATCAACCCAGAGAGGCAGTCGTTGACAAACTTTGTGACCTCTGACAGTAGTGTCTCGGCAACTTCGCCGAGAATTGGGTTTACCATCTCCTTGAGATGCTGATGTCTTACTCCAGTGAATCGCCCTGCTGAGCCTGGAGGAAATGACATGATGGCTTTGTATACCTCAGACGCTTGGAAGAATAGCTGTCCCATGTCTGGGGCATTTGTGTACCGAGCAGTGTGTTCCTATGGTACTCTGGGAGGATGCTTCTCTCTCAGTGAGGCGGTATTTCTAGGGGCGATGTTGTCTTCCCTGGTAAGTAACCTAATTGCCCCTACTGTGTTGCCATCTTCAATTTTTTGGTCACTTGTGTTCCTAGTTTAAAATTGTCATTGGAACTCTTCGGTCTGCCACGACGGTTTTTGCGCTGAGGATGGATGGGGATCAAGTTGTCAGCTCTGGAGAAATTATTTATTGCCCTAGTGACTGATGCAGCTAGTGACTTGCATCCTCTTACAGGTACGCCTAAGCAAATATTGCCAAACAGGAGCAAATTATGCCATGCTTTATTGGTGGCCGCGGCATTAAGATTAACAGACCGTTCATTCACTTTCCTTTGAAGGTCTGTATATTTCCCTGCTGCAAATCTGCGCACTGCTTTAGAACCGTGGGGAACAGTTCTGGTGGTGGATGCTTTGATGGACCCCAGGAGGTCATCTGATGACAGAAAGTTTGTTGGAATGTGTGGGGGTGGTGGGGGGACCTGTGGGCCTTCTCTCTCTACAGGTACTGTCCATGAACCCTCACAGCCATTGTGTTGGCGTAGAGTTCCATCGATTCTAAGGCCGTGAGATTCGTCACATACCCGACACGTTCCACTGGGTCCTCTGGTTGCACTGTTCCCAGGACCGTGTTCTTGACTAAGGGGTCCCTGGTTAGTTTAGGGAGTCCCCTCCATCCCACGGACGAGCTGAGACATCGGCGGGCGTGGGAGGGTGGACATGGTTGGTGGCAGAAGGGATGGACACGGGTGGAGGCTGCAGTGGTTAGCTGTCTCTCGCACTCACCACTCGTATGAGTACTTGTGTCTCCCTCCCTCTTGGGAGGAACTTGAATGTCTGTTGTGACCTGTGCCATATCTGGGTGCATGGAGGATAACACATGTCTGCAACAAGCACTGTGTGGGCAGTGAATAGGTGGGTTTACCATCCGAGTGCCGGCGGGGATGTGGTTCAAATAGCTTCGGCTATCACTTCCTTTTGTCCGGTTGTGATGGTCAAGCGGATTAAGGCGTCCTATATATATATACCAGTTGCGTTGCTCTTGGCAGTATGGCTTTGAGTCACTTCTGGGGTGTGAGTTTTCAGTTGCATATAGTCCTGGGGATCATTCAGGCTTGTTCGCATTTGTGTTCCTCGCGTGTGCCCCAAAGAATGAGGTGATTTGATAAAATGCTATGCCCAAGATTACCACCCGAGTGCCATCGGGGAAGTGGTTCAAATAGCTTCGGCTATCACTTCCTTTTGTCCCGTCGTGATAGTCCAGTGGATTAAGGCGTCCTATATATACCAGTTGCGTTGCTCCTGGCAGTATGGGTTCGAGTCACTTCTGGGGTGTGAGTTTT
>WNGS01089995.1:62988-73056 GCA_020271785.1 Procambarus virginalis
AGGGAGGACAACGGCATCGAGCCAATCCTCAGGGACTGGCGACGACTCCCAGATCCGATTATACAGACTCAGTAAATACTCAGACGTGCATCTCATAATGATGCCATCGGAGCCCGCCACACTAGAACTGCAGAGGGCCAGGACAGACCGAAGTTCAGAGAGAGAGAAGGGATCGTTTATAGGAAAGGGCGATGAGTTCAGAAATCCAAAGGACAAATGAAGAAGGTTTGAATAAGGAAAGATTGGGGAAGATGGAAACAAACAGAAGAAAAGTGGGAACCCAGTCAGTAGCGACCTGCAACGGGTCCACCACAAGAGTACCACAGAGGTGAAGGACTGGGCGAACATCGGAACAAACTTACCCGCTATCTTTTCGGATACACTTCCAATCTGCAGCAGAGAGTTTCGGACGTAATGGTGGAGGACATAAGATGCAAACATTGACGTTTAGCCGTACGGATGGCCCTACGGGCCACGCACTCGCCTTCCGAAATAAAAGAAGAGAATCGGCCGTCTGCCGGCGGCGGTGTCTCTTCCAGGCTGCACGCTTACAACGGACAGCCCGAGCACAGTCTGCATTCCACCAGGGAACGCACTTCCGTGTGGACCCTGAGAGGAAGAGCAAGGAATAGAGTGGAGGGCAGCGTCGAAGACAGTGTCATGAAAAGGAGGAGAGAGCGAGGGAGAGGCAGAAGGGTTCCAGTCTGCCTTAGCAAACTGCCACCTAGTGGAAGGAGAGGGGAGGGTGAAAAGAGGAAAAGGTAACAAGGATGGGGAAATGGTCACTGCCATGGAGGTCATCAAGAAATCTAAGTAAAGAGAAGACGAGCAAAGAGAAAGATCAAGACAGGAAAGGGTGCGAGTCCGAGAATCCAAATGCGTGGGCTCACCAGAATTCATAAGAGACAGGAAGAAGAGAGTATAAAACGGCTCAAGAAGCGACCCCGGGTTTCGTCAGAACATCACCCCAAAGGGAATGACGACAATTGAAATCACCTAGCAGGAGCACAGGCTCCGCAAGGAATCCAGGTGTTTCAGATCGGGAAGGGAAAGCGGACACTCGGGGGAGATAAATGGAACAAACGCTGTACCATTTCCTCACAAAGATGCGAGCACAGAACAATGGAGAGGCGAAGGAAAAGTAATGGGACAAGGGAACATCAGAGCGAATCAAGAGAGTAGAAGAGTTAGGAGCGCCAGCAATAGCTTGGGGGGTGGGGGAGAGAAGTAATAGCCACGAAAGCGACCAGACGAGCACCAAGCATCGGCTCCTGGAGACAGACACCAAGGGCGAAAACCACGAAATCAGAAGCTGGAGTTCAAGGAAACTGGTGTAATAACCACGAACGTTCCATTGAAGAATAGACATCAACGAGAAGAGGAAGGACAACAACATAGAACAACGAAGAAACAAGGCGAAAAGGGAACACAGCACGTTAAAGAAGCTCAGGATTATGGTCAGGGTCAGGGTCAGCGAAGTCTGGGTTAGGGGACATGGGTAAAGTGAGTAAAGGAGTGAAGAGAGCTAGAGAACCGACCAGGGCGAACGAGTAGGGTCCGGAGGAGGAAGAGGGGGGGGGGGGAAACCGAGGGTCAAGGACAGCAGCAGAAGGGGCAGAAATCAGGGGATGCACCTCAGCAAGGGCACCAACTGAGAGGGGAGCGTGGGCCAAGAGACCTCCATAGTAGGAACAGGGGGTGTAACCACCGAACGTGAGGGATGGAGCGAGAGTGTCAGAGGTCGGGCGCGAGGAAGAAAGTGAAGCCTTTTTACCCGCCAGGGAGGCGGAAGGAGAGGAGCCAGAGTTACGCTTCTGACTCAAAGAGACAGGCGTCCAGCAACTACATACTGGGCACGGATTCCAGCATCTCAGCAGGAGAAGCAGAACGAGAGCATACACACGGCCGTTGGGAGAGCGATAGACATAAGACGCCCTGTACTGCCAGCGGCATGGAGAGCCAATAGACGGAGGAGAAGGATGGAAAGGAGAATCGGAGGGAGATGAGGAAGAAACACAGGAGACATGACAAACCGGGCAGAAACAAGGGAACCCCAGACAGAGGACCAGGAAGGGGACCCTTCGGGGATAGAACTCAAATGAACAGAGGAGAGGGGCGATGGCGTATCAGGTCCAAGGCCTGGAAACGGTTTTGAGGCTGACGAAGGTGGGAAGGACGAGGAGAGGAAGAGCACAACACGTGAGCATAAGAGATGTTAGCATAAGGTGGGAGCCGGCGAACTTGGCGCCTCGCCTCAGGAAAAGACAAACACTCCCGGTGCTTTAATTGCTTTATATCTTCATGGCAGTCCTGGAGATTCTGAACACCCGTAACAACATGGAGTGGGAGGAGAATAGTGCCAACACTAGCATTTAACTGAGCGTTCTTGGAGTCCTGAACAGATGTCTCGCCAAGGCAGAACAGGCGGGCAAGCGGGAGGCTGCATCCTGAGAAGGAGCTTCAACGACACGTATACCGAGATGGGTGGGGTGGAATGCAACAGAGGCATCTACGGAATCAACAGGTGCCTATGGAGGGAGAAATCGTCAGGAGGCACAGAATCAAGGGGAGGAGAACAAGTATTTGGCCCTCGAAGAGGGACCAAACAAGGCTTGATACACACCAGTACGGAAAGAATCGAGCGAGAGCAGCAGTGTCGAGGACGGTGTTGAGAGCCCTCAGAGAGAGTGGTTAAAAGGCGCAGTAGTCACAACTAGAGATTGAGCCATGCCAGGGGACGAGGTGGTCACCACTGAGGGCTTGGGGCTAGACCCAACCACAGAGGAGGAAGGGAGCCGAGGGGAGTAGTCAGAAAGGTCAAAGGAGAAGTAAGGTCGGGCCCAATGCAGTGGGGGCTACAGAGCCCGGTCTTCCAACACGGTCCGACTCGGGGGCTTGGTTGCCACCCACGAGCCTGAAACGGTAAAAGGGTACAGAATTTGACATAATCATGAAAAGAAAAACTTAATTCAGGAATGTGCCCCTATACCCACATGGAGTCACAAATAGAGGCACGACACCCCAACAAGAAGCTATCGCCGATCATGTCAGGGTCCCCTAGGGATGCGTCATGAGTATACGCCCCACAAACGCACCTTAATCCTTAATCCTTGCTGCGCAACATCATATGATGTTTTCAGTGACTTGTAGTAACTTGCGCTCTACATCATATGATGTATTGGAGTACTACGCAAGATTTAAACAGCCCGCGGATACATGGGGTTCACCACACCTTCATCAGGGCTCTTGTAAACAGACGCCATTTAAAAAAAATAGTGGGCCAAATTCCCGGGTGTGAGGGGCCTCAGTATTGAGTGAGCTACCAAGCCTGATGCATGCAGCATGAGCTCACAGCACTGCTGTTCAGCTTGTGACCACAGCATCGCCTAAGAATGCCATAATATACATTTGCATGCTATTATTTAGCGATGATATTATTACAGAAGACACCTGACTGTGATAAAAATGACCAGGATTCTGATAATAGCAGGATTGTTGTGATAATTAGCACTGTAGTGGGAGTAATCTTGGTGGGGATGGAGGTAGCATTGTCTGCTGACTCTGTGTGACCACCTTTTACTGTCTGGACTCACTATACTAGCTTAGTTGTTCGCTAAGGTAAACAAAACATGTAGATACTGATATATAACGTCTGTATATAAAAGCAAAAACAGTATGGTGGGAGGAGAATGGTGGCGAGTCAGGTGAGGTGAGGGAGGGAGGGAGTGGCAGCCAGTGGCGGGCTGCCACTGGCTGCCACTGCCACTCAGCATACCAACTTCGTGGTTCGTTATGGTGAACACGAATGTAGATACTTATATATAACGTGTATATACAGTGTAATAACAGCAAAAGGAGTGTGGGTGAGAAGTCATTTTGGTGATGGGTGTGGCAACATCTGCATGATTTGTCATGTTGGCAGGGGTGGCCACTATGCTCTTTGGGCATTATACCGGCTTAGTTGAACATTTATGGTGAACAAAACATGTAGATACTTAAATATAATGTCTGTATATAAGGTAATAACACCAAAAACAGCATTGTTGGGGGTGAAATTTTAGTGCGTCTGACCTTGAACGTGTGAGGGAGGCAGCCGCCAGCTGACTGTGTGTGGCGACGTCTCTTAGTGCCTGAACTAACTATATCAACTTAGTTGTACAGTTGTGGTGAAGAAAACATGTAGATACTTATACATAACGTCTGTATATAGTGAATAAAAGCGAAAACAGTATGGTGGGAGGAGAATGTGGGTGAGTCAGGTGAGGTGAGGGAGGGAGGAAGTGGCAGCCAGTGGCGGGCTGCCACTGGCTGCCACTTCCTCACAGTATGGTGGGAGGAGAATGTGGGTGAGTGAGGTGTTGAGGGAGTGAGTGGCAGCAAGTGGCTGGCTGGTGTGTGGCGATCACTCCTCATTGCTTTTTGACTCATAATAGTGTAATAACCGACAAAGTATTTGTTCACTGCTTGATGAACATAATAATTGAATCAACAATATGCATGCCATATTTTTGAGTACAGCGATGATTCACTCATTTTATTATATAAATATATCACACTACACATTATTGAATAATATTACAGCAAAAAAAACACTTAAATTCAATCAGAGACATTGAAATAATTAGGTAATTATCTCTTTGTGGCAACTCCGGCCTGACAGCTGGTGAGCAACAGACCGTCTGAGACGCACGCTGAGTCAGCACCTGTTTTTTGCCAGACTTCCCCACCCAACAGCGGGCAATATATGTCACTTACGATTTTTTTATTATTTTTCCCATGATCAGAGAACACAAATTAACACGTTTAGAAGAAAAAATATTTTTTTGTTTTGGGTATGCACCTGTGGGTGACAAATGCTAAATAGCCCAGCGCCACACAAGGGTTTAGAACCGTCAGTCCGTCGAGAGGGAGAGGCAAAGAGAGGAAAAGGCCATCAGTGAAATAGAGAAAAATCATTAATATTTTTTCTCCTATGCAAAATCAAGTTCAAAAACCACATCTAGTATCGGGCCCCTGCGAAAGGGAGATGGAACTTTTACAGATGACAACAAAGAAATGAGCAAGATGCCGAGGAAACAGTACGACTCTGTTTTCAGCGAGCAACTAAACTCACTAAAGATTGATAACCCAAATGAATTTTTCATGGATATGATACCAACATCAAATCAGACGTCACCCTATCCCCACTGGATTTTGAGGAAGCCATAAACAGTGTGCCTATGCACTCTGCACCAGGACCTGATTCTTGGAACTTCATATTCATCAAGAACTGTAAAAAAAAAACACTATCACAGGCCCTTCACATTCTGTGGAGACAAAGCCTAGATACTGGCATTATCCCTGTCATACTAAAAACAGCAGAGATAGCACCACTCCATAAAAGAGGAAATAAGGCAAAAAATTACAAACCGATGGCACTAACATCACACATCATAAAACTCTTGGAGAGAGTGTTAAGAAGTAAAATCACAAAATACATGGAATCACAGCATCTCTATAACCCCAGACAAAATGGTTTCAGAACAGGGTGCTCATGCCTGTCGCAGTTGCTGGACCTCTATGGAATGGTATTAGATGCCATGGAAGACAAACAAAACGCTGATGTAATTTACACAGATTTTGCAAAAGCCTTCGACAAATGTGAGCATGGTGTTATTGCACATAAAATGCGTTCAAAAGGAATTACCGGAAAAATAGGCATATGGATCTACAATTTCCTAACTAACAGAACCCAATGTGTAATAGTCAACAAAATAAAATCCCGTCCATCAACCGTAAAGCGCTCAGTCCCCCAGGGTACTGTGCTTGCTCCAGTACTTTTTCGCATCCTCATATCGAATATAGACAAGGACACAATCTGTAGTACTGTATCATCCTTTTCAGATGACACTAAGATTTTCATGAGAGTAGATAACATAGAGGACATGGCAAACCTCCAATTAGATGTAAATCAGGTCTTCCTGTGGGCTACAGAAAATAATATGGTGTTTAACGAAGATAAGTTCCAGCTCATGCGCTATGGAAGAAATTAAAATATGAAAACGGAAACCATGTACAAAATGCAGTCAAATCATAGCATAGAACGAAAATGCAATGTAAAGGATTTAGGTGTACTCATGTCGGAAGACCTTACCTTCAAAGAACACAATAAAGAAGCCATCACAACTGCAAGAAAAATGACACGTTTGATAACAAGAACCTTTCACACAAGAGATGCTATACCGATGATGATACTTTTCAAGATGCTAGTGCTCTCTAGAGTGAAGTACTGCTGCACAATGACAGCCCCTTTCAAAGCTGGAGAAATTGCTGACCTGGAGAGCATGGAGAAGTTCTTTACTGCTAGAATCCACTCAGTAAAACATCTAATCTACTGGGACTGACTAAAAAGTCTAAATTTGTATTCTCTTGAGCGCAGGCGGGAGAGATACATAATAATCTATACTTGGAAAATATTAGAGGGGCTGGTCCACAGAAATACTTGCACACAGAAATAACTCCACATGAGACCAGGAGGCATGGCAGGATGTGCAGAATATCCCCGTTGAAGAGCAGAGGTGCATCAGGTACTCTGAGAGAGAATTCTATCAACATCAGAGGCCCGAGACTGTTCAACACACTTCCACTACACATAAGGGGTATAACTGGCTGACCCCTCACAGTGTTCAAGAGAGAACTATCAACATCAGAGGCCCGAGACTGTTCAACACACTTCCACTACACATAAGAGGCATAACTGGCCGACCCCTCACAGTGTTAAAGAGAGAACTGGATAAACACCTGCAAAGGATACCTGATCAACCAGGCTGTGATTCATACGTCAGGCTACGAGCAGCCGCGTCCAACAGCCTGGTTGACCAGTCCAGCAACGAGGAGGCCTGGTCGACGACCGGGCCGCGGGGACGCTAAGCCCTGGAAAAACTCCAAGGTAACTCCAAGGTAAGGTATAGGGCTATTTCATTTGACCTGTTTGCAGTCATTTGGAAAAGTTGGTCGAGGGTGAGAGTTGGCAAAAGTGTCCCACTGACCAGCTACTTCCACGAATTTGGGATCATGAATCCCAATGGAGTCACTTAGGTATTATGGTAGTATTTCCTTAACTAATTCGTTTGTACCACTGGTCGAGGATAAGAATGTCGGCAATGCTAACTGTGTCGCCTTGGGAATACCTATTCCACCGAGTCTAGCTGGGATCGTTGCTTGGTCCCATTGGTCATCTTACAGGGAGAGGTTTAACACTTTCACGGTTATGGACCTTAGAATTGAGTCATATTCTGTTAATTTTGGGCTGTCGAAGGAGGGAGCACACCTTAGGAAATAGAGCAGTCTGGGCAAAGCCAAGGCACCTTGTGAGAAGGTACAAAGCATCGTGGGCTTCCAAAGCCCCTATTCTTCCCTCCATCCTCATCTGGTCGTTCAGCTTTTCCTCGAGGACTACCTCAATGGCGCTCAAGCCCAGAGGTGCCCCTAGCAGCACACTGTCGGATGGGAGCAATCACTGTGGCTCCTGGCAATATGATTCGTACTGCATCTATGATTGGTTGGCTAGATGAGATGATCTCACACTTTGATGGCTTTAGGGTGAGTCCTAACTCCTCTCCCTTAGATTTTACCAGCTGTAGATCTTCTAGCAGGGATTCCTGTGTCCCTGCCAGGGAGCCATCATCCAGGAACCATATGTTGAGTTCGCTGGTCATCCTGCTTGTGACATCTTTACCAGCGATGCAAAAAAGGTAAGGGGCAAGTGGGTCTCCCTGCTGGACACCTGCAGCAACAACTTCATGTTCCCCAAACAACAGCGTCGATTCCCTACTGTACCCTACTGAAAAGGAGGGGGAGCAGACAAGGAAAGCTTGTTCGAACTGCTTCCAGTACTATATCTCCTTTTACCAGGTTGAAGGCATTTTAAAGTCTAATTTAATTAATGCCTTATTTTCTGGGAGGTGCTTAATATAGGCTCGTGCTGCATGAGCTGCTGCTTTACAGCCATGGGGGACACCAAAACCTAGTTGATGGGGTCGAAGCATCTTTGCAGCTTCCGTACTGATGTTTCTGACAGTTGCTCTGGCAACAAGGCACCGAAGTGTGTATCTCACGCCAATGGGTCTGACTCCACCATCCTTCTTCTTAAGGGCACAAAGGGATGCTCTGAAGAAGAAGGGTTTAATTGTATCTGGGATCAACCCAGAGAGGCAGTCGTTGACAAACTTCGTGACCTCTGAAAGTAGTGTCTCGGCAACTTCGCCGAGAACTGGGTTTACCATCTCCTTGAGATGCTGATGTCTTACTCCAGTGAATCGCCCTGCTGAGCCTGGAGGAAATGACATGATGGCTTTGTATACCTCAGACGCTTGGAAGAATAGCTGTCCCATGTCTGGGGCATTTGTGTACCGAGCAGTGTGTTCCTATGGTACTCTGGGAGGATGCTTCTCTCTCAGTGAGGCGGTATTTCTAGGGGCGATGTTGTCTTCCCTGGTAAGTAACCTAATTGCCCCTACTGTGTTGCCATCTTCAATTTTTTTGGTCACTTGTGTTCCTAGTTTAAAATTGTCATTGGAACTCTTCGGTCTGCCACGACGGTTTTTGCGCTGAGGATGGATGGGGATCAAGTTGTCAGCTCTGGAGAAATTATTTATTGCCCTAGTGACTGATGCAGCTAGTGACTTGCATCCTCTTACAGGTACGCCTAAGCAAATATTGCCAAACAGGAGCAAATTATGCCATGCTTTATTGGTGGCCGCGGCATTAAGATTAACAGACCGTTCATTCACTTTCCTTTGAAGGTCTGTATATTTCCCTGCTGCAAATCTGCGCACTGCTTTAGAACCGTGGGGAACAGTTCTGGTGGTGGATGCTTTGATGGACCCCAGGAGGTCATCTGATGACAGAAAGTTTGTTGGAATGTGTGGGGGTGCTGGGGGGACCTGTGGGCCTTCTCTCTCTACAGGTACTGTCCATGAACCCTCACAGCCATTGTGTTGGCGTAGAGTTCCATCGATTCTAAGGCCGTGAGATTCGTCACATACCCGACACGTTCCACTGGGTCCTCTGGTTGCACTGTTCCCAGGACCGTGTTCTTGACTAAGGGGTCCCTGGTTAGTTTAGGGAGTCCCCTCCATCCCACGGACGAGCTGAGACATCGGCGGGCGTGGGAGGGTGGACATGGTTGGTGGCAGAAGGGATGGACACGGGTGGAGGCTGCAGTGGTTAGCTGTCTCTCGCACTCACCACTCGTATGAGTACTTGTGTCTCCCTCCCTCTTGGGAGGAACTTGAATGTCTGTTGTGACCTGTGCCATATCTGGGTGCATGGAGGATAACACATGTCTGCAACAAGCACTGTGTGGGCAGTGAATAGGTGGGTTTACCATCCGAGTGCCGGCGGGGATGTGGTTCAAATAGCTTCGGCTATCACTTCCTTTTGTCCGGTTGTGATGGTCAAGCGGATTAAGGCGTCCTATATATATATACCAGTTGCGTTGCTCTTGGCAGTATGGCTTTGAGTCACTTCTGGGGTGTGAGTTTTCAGTTGCATATAGTCCTGGGGATCATTCAGGCTTGTTCGCATTTGTGTTCCTCGCGTGTGCCCCAAAGAATGAGGTGATTTGATAAAATGCTATGCCCAAGATTACCACCCGAGTGCCATCGGGGAAGTGGTTCAAATAGCTTCGGCTATCACTTCCTTTTGTCCCGTCGTGATAGTCCAGTGGATTAAGGCGTCCTATATATACCAGTTGCGTTGCTCCTGGCAGTATGGGTTCGAGTCACTTCTGGGGTGTGAGTTTTCAGTTACATATATATATATAATATATATATATATATATAAATATATATAGATATATATATATATAAATATATATAAATATATATATATATATATATATATATATATATATATATATATATATATATATATATATATATATATATATATATATATATATATATATATATATATATATTTATATATTATTATAAGCGCCCAAAGCCTGAAGTGGTTGGGTCACTACTGTATACTCCCTCATCTCTCTATTTCTGAATGCTTATTCAAGAATTCCAGTATTCATAT
>WNGS01090005.1:0-12500 GCA_020271785.1 Procambarus virginalis
CTGTTTCTGGTATATGTAAATGATCTCCCAGAGGGTATAGATTTGTTCTCTCAATGTTTGCCAACGATGCAAAAATTATGAGGAAGATTGAACAGAGGATGATAGTAGGAGGCTACAAGATGGACCTAGACAGACTGAGTGAATGGTCCAACAAATGGCTTGTTGAAGTTCAACCCGAGTAAATGCAAAAGTAGCAAAGTAATGAAACTAGGCAGTGGAAACAGGAGGCCAGACACAGGGTACAGAATAGGAGATGAAGTACTTAATGAAACAGACAGAGAGGAAAGATCTATGATTTGATATCACACCAAACTTGTCTCCTGAAGCCCACATAAAAAGGATAACATCTGCGGCATATGCGAGGCTGGCTAACGTCATAACAGCGTTCAGGAACCTGTGTAAGGATCATTCAGAATCTTATACAACCACATATGTAAGACCAATCCTGGAGTATGCAGCCCCAGCATGGAGCCCGTACTTGTCAGCACACAAGACGAAGCTGGAAAAAGTCCAAAGGTATGCTACTAGACTAGTCCTAGAACTAAAGGCATGAGTTACGAGGAAGGCTGCAGAAAATCACCTTACGACACTAGAAGACAGAAGAGTAAGGGGGAATGATCACAACTTACAAAATCCTCAGGGGAATCGACCGGGTAAACAAGGATAAAACATTCAACACTGGTGGTACGCGAACAAGGGGACACAGGTGGAAACTGAGTACCCACATGAGCCACAGGACGTTAGAAGGAACTTTTTCATTGTCAGAGTAGTTAACGGATGGAATGCATTGGGCAGTGATGTGGTGGAGGCTGACTCCATACACAGTTTCAAATGTAGATATGATAGAGCCCAGTAGGCTCAGGAATCTGTACACAGTTGATTGACAGTTGAGAGGCGGGACCAAAAAGCCAAAGCTCAACCCCCGCAAGCACAAATAGGTGAGTACAATAGGTGAGTACAACACAGACCACAAGAGGTGTCTAGATACTTTTTTTTGCAGGAATTCCTGCGCGGGCCCTAAGCCTCTGCTGGCCCACTGCGCGGGCCCTAAGCCTCTGGCTGACCCACTGCCCGTGCCCTAAGCCTCTGGCTGGCCCACTGCGCGGGCCCTAAGCCTCTGGCTGGCCCACTGGGCGGCCCTAAGCCTTGGCTGGCCCACTGCGCGAGCCCTAAAGCCTCTGGCTGGCCCACTGCGCGGGCCCTAAGCCTCTGGCGGCCCACTGGGCGGGCCCTAAGCCTCTGGCTGGCCCACTAAGAGTTGCTTGTTTCAGTTTACTTGGACGGAGTATGAGTATTTATGACTCGCATGGTCGCTTCAGTAAGATTTTGCGTCTAGAGACGAAGTGAAACTAATGCTCTTGGAGTTAAGTAAGAACAAAGCAGTCGGCCCAGATGGTGTTTCACCATAGGTTATCATCTTGAGGTTATCTTGAGTTGATTTCGGGGCTTAGCGTCCCTGCGGCCCGGTCCTTGACCAGGCCCTTTTGCGATACACCCCCCCAGGAAGCAGCCCGTAGCAGCTGTGTAACTCCCAGGTACCTTTTACTGCTAGGTAACAGGAGCATCAGGGTGAAAAGAAACTTTTTGCCCATTTGTCTCCACCCCCGGGGATCGAACCCGGAACCTCAGGGTTCCCTCCTTCGGACTACGAATCAGAAGCGCTATGCACTCAGCTGTCAGAATGTTTGTTGAGAAATGTGCTCCTCAGCTCAGCATTCCACTTCAACTGATTTTTCAGGCATCCTTGTGTACAGAGTTGTAGCTGATGTGTGGAAAAAAGGCTAACATGGTTCCAATCTACAAAAGTGGCAGTAGGGAGACCCCTTAATTATAGATCTGTATCATTGACAAGTGTAATAGTCAAAATATTGGAAGAAATATTAAAACTAAATGTGTAGAACACCTGGAGAGAAACTATATGTTATATCATCAGTATGGCTTTTGATCTGGAAGATCCTGTGTATCGAATTTACTCAGTTTCTATGATTGAGCCACAGAGATTTTACCGGACAGAGATGGTTGGGTCGACTGCATCTATATGGACCTAAGAAAGGCTTTCGACAGAATTCCACATTCTGAAAGAGGTTGTTCTGGAAACTGGGACATATTGGAGGGGTGACAGGTAAGCTGCTAAAATGGATGAAAAATTTTCTGACTGATAGAAAAATGAGGGCAGTGATCAGAGGCAATGTATCGGACTGGAGAAATGTCACAAGTGGAGTACCACAGGGTTCAGTTCTTGCACCAGTGATGTTTATTGTCTTCATAAACTATCTACCAGATGGAATACAGAATTATATGAACATGTTTGCTGATGATGCTAAGATAATAGGAAGGATAAGAAACTTAGATGATTGTCGTGCCCTTCAAGATGACCTGGACAAAATAAGTATATGGATCACCACTTGGCAAATGGAATTTAATATAAATAAATGCCATGTTATGGAATGTGGAATAGGAGAACATAGACCCCACACAACCTATATATTATGTGGAAAATCTTTAAAGACTTCTGATAAAGAGATCTAGGGGTGGTTCTAGATAGAAAACTTTTACCTGAGGACCACATAAAGAACGTTGTGCGAGGAGCCTATGCCACGCTTTCTAACTTCAGAATTGCTTTTAAATACATGGATGGCGAAATGCTATAGAAATTGTTCACAACTTTTGTTAGGCCAAAGCTAGAATATGCAGCGGTTGTGTGGTGTCCATATCTTAAGAAGCACATAAAAAAACTGGAAAAGGTTCAAAAACATGCTACTAAGTGGCTCCCAGAACTGAAGGGCAAGAGCTACGAGGAGAGGTTAGAGGCATTAAATATGGCAAAACTAGAAGACAGAAGAAAAAGAGGTGATATGATCACTACTTACAAAATTGTAACAGGAATTGATGAAGTTAATAGGGAATATTTTCTGAGACCTGGAACTTCAAGAACAAGAGGTCATATATTTAAACTAATTAAACAAAGATGCCAAAGAAATGTAAGAAAATTCCCTTTTGCAAACAGAGTGGTAGACGGTTGGAACAAGTTAAGTAAGAAGGTGGTGGAGGCCAAAACCGTCAGTAGTTTAAAAGCGTTTTTTGACAAAGAGTGCTGGGAATACGGGACACCACGAGCATAGCTCTCATCCTGTAACTACACTTAGGTAATTACACACACACACACACGCACGCCTGCATGCGCGCACACACACAGACACACACGCACGCCTGCATTCGCGCGCACACACACACAAACACACAACACACACACACACACACATACATACACACACACATGCAGTGGTTCTGCAGGAATACTATGTAGTAAGGAAAGAGAGGGAAGGAAGAAGTGGAAGTGGAGAAGCTCTGCTGATAAAAAGAGAATGAATGTGAAGAGATAGTTATCACGGTCTGTGAAGGTTTCAGTGACTACATAACAGGTACCATATCAATTGGGGACAAAAACTTATAGTGACAAAGCAAAGCAAAGTTGTAACAAAAACTCATAGACAAAAACTCATATATAACCCTCCACCAAATGACAGAAGACCCAGACAGGAATATGATAAACAACATGGCCACCATTAATATAATAGAGAGAGCAGCTTCTACTAATCATGGGAGACTTCAACCCCGGAAAGATAGATTAGGAAATCAGAGACCCGCATGGGACCAGAAACATGGAGAGCTAAGCTGCTGGATGTGGCAACAAGAAACTTTCTAAGCCAACACATCAAGGGACCAACAAGAAAGAGAGGAGAGGAGAGGATGAACCAGCTATGCATGATCTGATGTGAGAGTGTCTCTCTCTCAAGATTCTCCCACAGCTGACTAGAATGGCTCATTGCAGTGCACAGTGCACGATCTCGTGCACAAGCCCTATCTCTGGTAACCCTGGATAGTGACCTGGCATGTTGTGTATCTCCTGAGTGCCCACTTAACCAGGAACACGTATATAATACGGAGGCCGCCGTATGCCCAGGTAGGAAGTATATACAGGGAATTTAAGCATACTTGCCACAAAGGGTCAGTGAGTACATTGAAATTGAAATTGAAATAAGTTTTATTGATGTAAAATACACACAAGGGATGAGGTAGCTCAAGCTATTCTCACCCGTTCAGTACATCGTGTAATACATACATAGACACACATCACAAACAATAAACATATTACCAAACATTCTGAGAGATAAACATATACATTTCCTCCTTCACAAGTAGTATGATATCAGACGTACACAAATACTTTTATGACCTAGGTAGTGAGTACATTGGCCGGTGCGAGAGTGAGAGAGATTGGGATGCCTGCGAGGCGACAGTCTAACCCCTGAGGTCAACTTCAACCGGCGCGATGAGAACAATCAACTTCACCGGCGCGATGGAGAACAACAGCTGTGACGTGGTCGTGGCGTGTTCATGATGTCATCTCTCCTACTGATCATCGAACGGTCATTATGATTGGTTCTCGCTCATTTGCTCCAATGCTATTGGTCAATTGTAACCTTTTGTGTTGTGTGCCATGGATGCCCGGCACCCTTGCAGAGTACTCTCGTGAGGAAGCTCTTGCTTAGAGGACGTGTCCTGTTCTGTCTATCGGCCAGTAGACTGAACACCGTCCATTCCTCACCATCAAGTTAACTCAGCGTCTTTTCGATATACCCATACATATACTAGATACTCAGCGTCTTTTCGATATACTCGCTCAGAATCACGATTGTGAATATATTGTTCAGAAGCCTATAGTGACAAATCACCAGAGCAAAACAGACTGGTATCAGGTAACCCCTGGTGACAAAGATCGTTGTGAGTGGCCTTGAATGAACTAAGGCAGTGCCGCCGCCTAAGTAATCTGTGTGTGACTTTACCACAGTGTACCTGTACCACAGTGTACAGTGTAGTGCATGGTACCATATAACCTGCAGCCGCCAGCCGCCACTCTGTCCCGAGCGTGTAGCCCGACGCCGCTGCCCTCACTGTACTACGTGACATCACCACCTTACTCACCGACAGTGCCAGACTGTGTGCGTGTGTCTGTGACGTACAACCCGCCCCATGCGAGTACCCTCCGTGTCAAGTATGGTTTGTGGGAAAACCTGTCGTCAATGGTCTCACTTCAGAACGAGGAAACCAGCTGTCAGGCCACCTACGAGTTCTTGCAAAAATGTGCCTGAGTGAGTGAGTGAATACAGAGAGGTACCTTGCTTGTAAGTACAAGATCTTGTCATTGTTTTATTGTGTCTGTGTTGATCTGAGGTATCAACCACAGTTCTCACCTACTCATACCTGTCACAGGTTAAAGGTGAATGCGTGGTTATCTGTGTGGTATCATTGCATTTCACTCGTCTGGGAATGTGAGCTTCACATACACCACACATTTAGTTACTGTGTGACATTATTATTGTGCATGTTATTGCCTGTCCCATTGACAGTGCCATTGTGTTTATTGCATATCATCATTACCTGAGTATCCGGTTGGAACTCTTGTGATCCCTTTGCATACCGGCAGTAAGGTTGCCGTGTTAATGATTGGCTGTCAACTGTGTTAAGTTAGGTGTTTCTCCACGAGTGGATAAGAGTCGATTAGCCAGACGTCAAGAGTCTCGCTAATGCAACCATAGCTTTGCTGACGCCAATCTAAAGTAAATCAGGCACCCTGTGTATTAGTGGTTAAGTTAGTAAATAAACTACTGTTAAGCTTTATGCGGTGTTTCCGTTGAACCACTTCTAAATACTGCCAATATTACTCAAGCCTCCAGCTCCAGGTGTCTCCAACACCGAGTTGCCTATATTCACTAAACTATAAATGTGATGAGGACCCTAGGAGTCCCTTAAAGTGTTAAATCATTGAGGAGATTCCAACGATCAACGTGGAGCAGGACCAGGTGAGGCTAGTCTGAGAAGAGACCCACAAGGACTCTAACTCGACCTTGATCCCAGGCCCTCTACGGTTGCTCTCGTATTTTCTATTCTGCTAATTCCGACAGTTTCGTGAAGCGTCTGCCACATGGACATTGGCGACGTACGCATTGCAGTCGGGAAAGCAAAAAGAAAACCCCCACATCTGATATTCACCCTGAATGTGTCGGATATAAGGGAAGTTAAGATGGAAGCACCCTTGGGAAGGTGTGACCACAGGGTATTGATCTTTGAGTACCTGGTAGAGCTAGGAATTATCTACCCACAAAAAGAACTAGAAAACAAGAGGCTGACGCATCGAAAGGAAAATTATGAGATCAGAAAATTCCTAAGACAATTACCATTGGACACAAACCTCAGAACTAAGACCGTATAAGACAAAATGATCGTACAAGTTCTGTCACCCAAAAGTGTCAGGAGGCAGTAAACAGGTTTATTCCGCCCCCCCCCCCCCCCAAAAAAAATGAGAAGCAAAAGAAGAATCCATTGTTTAAAAGCATGTATGGAAGCAAAGGAAAGGAAGAAAACGGCACGGAGAAAATTCCGAAATAACAGAACAGCAGAAAGCAGAGAGAGATACTAGAGAACAAGGAATGAGTATGTCAGGGTGAGAAGAGAAACAGAGAGACAGTATGAAAATGATAGCAAATAAATCCAAGACCGAACCAAAACAACTCCACAGCCATATCAGGAGGAAAACATCAGAGAAAGAACAGGTGATGAAACTTAAAATGGGTGAAGACAGGTACACAGAGAATGACAAAGAGGTGTGTGAGGAACTCAACAAGAGATTCCAAGAGGTCTTCACAATAGAACGAAATGAAGTCCTTGAGCTAGGAGAGGTGGCAGTAAACCAGGAGTCCATAGAAGAGTTCGAAATTACCAGAGATGAGGTAAAGAACCATCTGTTGGATCTGGACATTAGAAAGGCTGATGGTCCAGACGGAATCTCACCATGGGTATTGAAAGAGTGCGCAGAAGTACTTGCCTTGCCACTCTCCATGGTTTATAGTAGGACACTGGAGACGGGAGACCTACCAGAAATATGGATGGCAGCTAATGTAGTCCCAATATACAAAAAAGGGTGACAAGTAAGAGGCACTGAACTACAGGCCAGTGTCCTTTACTTATGTACCATGCAAGGTGATGGAAAAGATCGTGAGAAAGACAGCCCGTCCTCCAAAAATGGGGAGGTAAATGTAACAGCCCCATAAATGCAATTATGTACTATGTGTGACAGTCAGGAATTGTACTTATTTTCACTTAGTATTAAACCATACTATCAAATATATATTGTGAATATTTGAGTTTATCTGAAAAGCTGATTAGAAAACCACGACCTGACCTAACCTTCTTAGTTTTTGAAGATAGGCATTTTATTGCTTCTTAATTACAATTATTACTTAACCTATAACTATATTGATATTTACAGTTTTATAAAACAAATAAAACAAAATTAAAATATTTCAATAAATTGTAAAGCAACTCAGGATATTTTCAAATTTTGTATAAAATCTCCATTGGAGGCGATGAGTCACAATAACGTGGCTGAAGTACAGACAATCGACTTGAGAATGGTCCAGGATGGACCGAAACTTCGTCGTCCCTTCACCTTCTAGTATGTGGTCTGGTAAAAAAAAATCTCTACTGGAAATGTAAAACTGTAAAACTGAAAAATTAATTCCTGATATTTAAAACTTGTGTATAGGAAACTGAACTTTAAAATTTCATCTTGTCTTGAGAGAAAACGAGGAGAATAAATGGGGAGGTAAATGTAAGAGCCCCATACGTGCAATTATGTACTATGTATGGCAGTCAGGAAATGTAATCATTACACTTAGTATTAAAACCTACTGTCAATTTGGAGTATTGGTTGGATAAAGATCATAGTAGAAACATCTGGAGAGAAAGGATTTCATAAAACACCATCATTATGGGTTCAGGGAGGGTAAATCTTGCCTCACAGGCTTAATAGAATTCTACGATCAGGTGACAAAGAGCAAGAAAGAGAAGGTTGAGCAGACTGTGTCTTCTTGGACTGTCGGTATGCCTTTGCCACAGTACCCTATAAGAGGCTGGTGCATACGTTGGTGAAACAGGCAAGAGTAAATGGTAGGGTACTCAAGTGGATACGGGTGTACTTAAGCAATAGGAAGCAGAGACTTACTGTGATTGGTGAGACCTCAGATTGGCGTGTCACAACCGGAGTCCCACAGGGCTCTGTACTCTGACCTATCCTGTTTCTCATATACGTAGATGATCTTCCAGAGTGTATAGACTCATTCCTCTCAATGTTTGCTGATGTTGCCAGAATTATTAGATGAGTTAAGACAGAGGAGAACAGCTTGAGGCTTCAAGAAGACCTGGAAAGCTGAAGGGTGGTCCAACAAATGGGTGTTACAGTTTAACCCGAGCAAATGTAATGTAATGAAGATAGGTGTAGGGAGCAGGAGGCCAGATACAAGGCATCATTTGGGAAATGAATTTCTTCGAGAATCAGAGAGAGAAAAAGACCTGGGAGTTGATATCACACCAGACCTGTCCCCCGAAGCACATACTGAATAGGGGAATGTATATATATTTTTATAATTTTATTCTTTATTAAACAGATAATACACACTGAGTACACATTTTCCTACAAATGAATTGAAACATTTATCTCGCTCTCTCAGACACATGTTGAACGTGGACTGCCTTTCTGGGATAGTCCTTACACAGCATTCTGTCTGTCTTTCTTGAGTAGTCCATTCTCATGTTGAACAGTGGTCTATCTCGCCTCACCCGCTCGGTTGACATCCTCTCGCATGTCTATCACACTGCATGTGTAGTAGTAGTAACCCTCACCTGCAGTAGACAAAACATCCTTACGACTTGTTGAAAAAATTCTCTCTCCATCATAGATGATACTGCTGTTATTATTATCATTCCATCAGACATGTAATGCTACTTACCATACTATTAAACTAGTCAGTTTCTTGGCACAATTTCTCAAAGTTTTCATTCTCATTTAAGCAGAAAGTTTGCTTGCATGATGGCATTTTCATCCTTGCATTAGCAAATCTCATCACTTTTTGCGTCATTCTCACGAAATTGTCCATATTTAAATGTTTCATCAAAGTGTCGCAAGGATTTCTCCAAGGGTATACGGGAAAGATGAAAGACGAAATAAACAACGTAATTCCCACATTCGTAGCTGTTCGAGCTTTGTAATCTTCTCTTCATAATATATATCTCACAGTCTTAGAAGTATGTCATAAACTCTTCCAAACAGGTTGAATACGTTCCCATTCTAGGATTGGCATAACTGTCGAGTATAAGTCTTGCTTTCATCTTTAACTTTATTATTATCAACGTAGAATGTTATCCAATGCCCCCATTTTATTACTTGATCTGGAGTCTAGGATGTTTATTACGAACGTTACATGACGTCTCATGTGAGGTATTGTATACCACCTGCTACAGGGTGGTATCCCCGTCTCATTATCACTGAGTGCTGTGGTGCACTCATGTTCATCAAAATGTATGGGGTTACCATCAGGATCTCTAACAGTGATACTAACTCCCTCTATCATATTGGTGTTAAGATGCACGTAAAGCTTCTTATTGTGTTGCCATTGTCACTTCCATTTAGGGAGATTACGTCCAAAATATTTACGAATTGGTTGCCATATCTGATAGGTGATATCTTGTCGCAATATACGCAGAGAATATCAACCCCTCCTCTAGACACTTGTGGGAGGAGACATGTGCTAATCACCTTGAGACGTTTCTTTTCTTTACAAATACATCATAGTCACTACCGAGGACTATCCCTAATACCTTCCCAAGAGCACTCTCGAATGATATTGCAACTCTGCATACGATTCTATACCCAGCCTTAGAGCTTATACCCTACTCGCTAATTAACGTATTTAACTTGTTTCCATTAGAGGACAAATAATACTTAATAGAAAAAGATTGTTCCATATTTAGGTGAAAATTTCTTTAAACGCCTTTAATAAAAAATTCAGTTTGATGTTATTTGAAAATAGGTTCGCTATTTCCGCGTTAACAGCGTGAAAAATTTATTTTATAGTTCCAGCCAAAATGCTGCTTGCTAATAAATACATTGAATAAAAATAACTCATCCCGTCTCATTATCACATATAAGTCCTACGTGATTATAAGCCTCAGAGTCGTAATGCTTAATGACATAATGAGATGATGGAAGAAGTAATTTCTGTAGACACACTCATACAACCTCGGTGGATCTAATTCTCGATGATTAAGTAATAAATTTTGGAAAGATCCTGGATTATCATTTGGGAATAAATGTCTATCTGATGCAATACTAGCATATAACACATGAGTATCCATCGTTCTATCTCCTTAGCTGACGACTTATCATCGAGTAATACCACTTACACAATATATATATATATATATATATATATATATATATATATATATATATATATATATATATATATATATATATATATATATATATATATATATATATATATATATATATATATATATTTACTATCTTCTGATTTAGGGCTTCTATCCCTCTAACTATTTTCTTAGCATCAGGGCTTAGCTGAAATAGGAGTTCTCCAAAACTCATTGTCGTAATTTCTGGGTGAAGAAAAGATGTGGATTACTATAGAATGTATTACACTTATTTAAACAATTTGCACGATGATTTACACATGAAAATAGTGAAAATAACAGTCTGCCATTCTTGGATGTACTAATAACAAAAACAGGAACCTCTTTAAGCACCAACGTATATACCAAGCCCACCAACATAGGATTATGCCTGAACGGTAGAAGTGAGTGCCCCCAAAGATACAAAGCCAGTGTTCTCAATGCTTATATTCGTCGAGCGCTTACCCACTGCTCTGAATGGAGCAACGTGAGTAGAGAGTTTGAAAGAGTAACTCAGGTATTGGTGAACAATGGATATAGCAACGCGGAAATAAACGCTGCTATAAGAAGACACTTGGACCGTTGGTATAATCCAGAACCTAGAACAGAAACCACAATACCTCCAATAAAATTATATTACAAATCAACCATGCACAGTGAACATACAAAAGAGGAAAGAATAATGAAAGAAATAATCCGTAAAGGAGTAAAAAGCACTACTCCTAACCAAAACATAAACCTGATAATATTCTATAAAACCAAGAAGACTTCCGAACTCCTTATCAAAAACAGCCCGAAGCCGACAGAGAACCCTCTACAGCAGTCAAGCGTTGTATACATGTACACTTGCCCCCACGAAGGATGTAACCTTCAATCTAAGTACATAGGTATGACGTCGACCAAGCTGACGAGGCGTTTGACATGCCATCTTCAATCCGGTGCCCCTAGGAATCACATGAGACAAGCCCATGACATCACCCTAACAAGAGAAATGTTGAACAAAATACATGCATAATAGACAGAACCCAAGATGCAAGAAGATTACAAATTCTTGAAGCAATTCACATAAGAACAGAACAACCTACCATGAACACCCAAATCACGGAACTATTTACTCTTCCCACAATGAGAGTAAGGACAAGACCAGAACATAACGATGCCAACACAGAAGACAATGTTCAACATAACAGGCCAATTACACTGGATTAATCTTTGTATGTAGATGCCAGCTGCCTCGTATGGGCCAATAGGCCTTCTGCGGTTACCTCTATTCTTATGTTCATATGTTTCACCCCATTTATCCCCTATGTATCCCCTATGTTTTCACCTTTATTGTCTTATCACCTGACCCAGTGCGGGTATATAATCAAACCACATTGTAACATTTCCTCACTTGAGAATGAACCATGGAGGTTCGAAACGTTGTGCAAATTGTTTAAATAAGTGTAATACATTCTATAGTAATCCACATCTTTTCTTCACCCAGAAATTACGACAATGAGTTTTGGAGAACTCCTATTTCAGCTAAGCCCTGATGCTAAGAAAATAGTTAGAGGGATAGAAGCCCTAAATCAGAAGATAGTAAATACAGAATATGCGGTCATATTCAATGAGACATGTTTAAAAGAAAACCTGCTGCCAGTATACACCAATATATATATATATATATATATATATATGACTGAAAACTCACACCCCAGAAGTTACTCGAACCCATACTGCCAGGAGCAACGCAACTGGTATCTACAGGACGCCTTAATCCGCTTGATCATCACGACCGGACATAAGGAAGTGATAGCCGAAGCTATTTGAACCACTTCCCCGCCGGCACTCGGATGGTAATCATGGGTATAACATTTTATCAAATCACCTCATTCTTTGGGGCACACGTGAGGAACACAAATGCGAACAAGCCTGAATAGTCCCCAGGACTATACGCTGTATCTATCATCGATAGATACAGCGATAGCAGGCGGCTTAATATCTGCGAGGCACTACACATTAAGAAGTCAACACCAGCAATCAACAGCCAATTAATGCACAACTATATTCTACCCACTTCAAGACTCTGCTCCAATATAGAAGCATCAAGAAATATGGGCCAATAGGCCCTTTGCAGTTACTTCCATTCTTACCTTCAATTTACCCAATTAATACCCAATTAATACCCATTGTTTCGTGTTCTGTCC
>WNGS01090008.1:0-11344 GCA_020271785.1 Procambarus virginalis
CACACACACACACACACACACACACACACACACACACACACACACACACACACACACACACACACACACACAACACACAGATATTAGAAAGAACTTTTTTAGTGTCAGTGTGGTGACAAATGGAATGCATTAAGAAGCGATGTGGTGGAGGCTGACTCCATACACAGTTTCAAGTGTAGATATGATAGAGCCCAATAGGCTCAGGAAACTGTACACCTGTTGAGTAGTAGGGAAATGAGGACTACGGCACCGCACGCCATCTGGCAGGTGAGCTCATTAGAGCCAGCTGGCCATGTGGTGCTCAGGTATGTAGCCACATAATGTTGTAAGGGGGTTTCCCGGAAGTTGGGGCGTGTCGGACGCGTGTAAGCGTCCGGTGTTTGGGTATGTGGTCAGGGAAGATTGTGGTCATGTTGTTTGGGGGGGTAGGAGAGTATGTAGGACTAGTGGTATGTGGTTATGTTGTTAAGAGTAAATGAATATGTATGTTTGTTTTCCGTAGACTTAATCATGTGTGCATCTGGTGTTTGGGTAAGTGGTCAGGGAAGATTAGGGTCATGTTGTTTGGGGGTAGGAGAGTATATAGGGCTATGTGGTATGTGCTAAAGTAAGAGGTATGTGTTATGTTGTTGAGAGTAAATGAATATGTATGTTTGTTTTCCATAGACTTAATCCTGTGTGTAGATAATAGTTTATGATTAAAGACTATGTATTGTTATGCGCCTAGAGTATGTTGTGAGTGCTCTAGATGACCCAACATATGTTGTTGGGGTAGGGGGGGACAGGGGTGAGGGAGGGTGGGGATAGGGAGTCTGAGGGAGAGTGCGGGGACCTCCCCTCATGCCATGAGTGTTTAGGGCCATTTTGTGGTTTTGTGGTTTGTCAGCTTCCGTTGGGTAGGGGATGGAAGCTATGTGCTTGGTATGCGGACATGTGGAGGGAGGGGGGACCCCCAATACCTGAGAGGGGGCAGGGAGTTAAGACGAGAGAAGGAGGGGAAAGTGAGGAGACAGGTGGAGCCATTATTTTGACTTTTTCCCGCTCAACGCAGCTGTTGGTGATCTAGGACGTCCATTAGTTGGGCCATACACGGGCAGGAAGTGCCTACTGTCCACCTTTCAGTGGCTAACTGAAGAGTATTTCCAAGTAGCGGTGTGATCATATCTTCCTCTCCCCTCCCCCTCCTCTCCCTCCCCTCCCTTACTTTCTAGAGTGGTATGGACCAGGTCCACATATTCTTTTATTATACACTTAAGCGATTTACAGCGATAATAATAAGACTTCTTGGTTGTTTAGCTAGCAGACAGATGTGGAAAGGCTTTCATTCAGTCCATCGAAGCTTCTGGTCATCCTAGCCAATCATCCAATCTGTAGACAGGTAGATTGGGAGGGTAGGAGAGAAAGAAAGAGGCAGGCGGACAGACAGACAGACAGACAGACAGACAGACAGACAGACAGACAGACAGACAGACAGACAGACAGACAGACAGAGAGGAGAGGCTCTTAAGATGTGAATGAGATGCGGGAGCAGTAGGCATAGAAGGTCTGTTTTATGTGTACTGGTCACCTTTCACTAGCTAACTGTATTTCCATGTAGCTGGTGTGGCCATATCTTCCGGAGTTAAGATGAGTCATTATTTTTAACTTTTTCTCACCCAATGCAGCTGTTGGCGATCCAGGACGTCCATTAGTTTCCCCTTACAGGAGGTTTTGGGACATAGTTCGGCCATACAAGACAGGAAGTGTGGAGGAGGGTGAGAGGGCTGAGTCTCTCTTAAGATGTACCAGTTGGCGGATAAGGTCTGTTTTATGTAACAAATGCATGGAAGGGGTCAGTCCAAAACGGATGTACACCGTTGCCCACGTACCCTTAAGTGTTTTCAAAGACCACAGAGAGGGTGTGTGAGTGTACGGCCCCACTGCACAGAGTCAAACTGAAAGCATTTCCTTGTAACTGTGATCTTATCTCCTCCTCCCAGAGGGTGCGCATTGACTGCCGTTACTTCCGCCAGGCCAATGCGGTTTCGTTAAGGTAATGGAGATGTAGCTAGCAGCAGTGGGGCCTCACTATTCCACTTACCGCCCCCCTCGCACTGGGGGGAGTGGCGGAAATGGGGTGTACCATCCACCCATCCACCCATCCATCCATCCATCTCTCTCTCTCTCTCTCTCTCTCTCTCTCTCTCTCTCTCTCTCTCTCAGATCATTTATTAGTTTGGAAAAGTAACATCATTTCCTTTCTCCTGCTGCCACTGTTCATTTCACTTAGACTAACAGCTCACCAGAGGATGGAAGACTAATGTCAATTTTCGGGCCCCCCATCTCTCACACTATTATAACCGTATAACGTAACATGTCCATCATGCCAACGTTGTTCTCTGCCCAAATAACATTAATCGTGAGTCGTGATCACTACCTACAAATTTTGTTAACTATGATCCCAACATCAGCTAGGCCAATAAATATCATTGAAATGTAAGCGTTTTTTTTTTCTTAATCTCCATCACCTCTTCTATACCATTACTGCAGACCTTGTAACACACAACGTCACACACCATTCATATATAAGTCAATGCGGAAAACATAGTCTTGTTACTATTATTAAATTGACTTGTTCATTATCCATGAGTACAAGATCGTATCACAGCCTTGAAATCAGACCTACATTATCCAAATGTAAACAGACCGAATGAGTCAATAGTGAAATAGCTCTGACTTGTAACACAGTCAAACTTTCTTCTATCCAAATAAATATCATTTGAAAAATGTATGTCTGTCTACTCATTCCGTCTCGTTAGGGTCTGACCTGGTGTTTTCACTCATCAGCTATTAGTAATCGTTCGATCCAGCAGAAAAAAAACAGAGACTGCTGACAGTGTGACAGTTTTAACCTAACGTAACGTGGAACTCATCATCTTTTCAACAGTCCAAATATCATTATGAAAAGTAAGTGAGACTTAGTCCCGCTCAATTACATGTATTATTATTATATAATTGTGAAATAAGCACAGATGAGTTTGGGGAGACATGTTCACCGCCTATAAATTCTAGATAGAAAAAAACAGACTCATCATCTTTTTCAGCAGTCCAAATAACATTATGAAAAGTAAGTGAGACTTACTCCCACTCAATTACATGTATTATATAATTGTGAAATAAGCACAGATGAGTTTGGGGAGACATGTTCACCACCTATAAATTCTAGTTAGAAAAAAAACAGAGACTGGTGTTAACATAGTGGATGGAAAAAAAGTTTATCATTCTCTTAATACGTTTTTATTCAATAACTGACAGACATTACATATTTTTATCTTGACAGACTTTTTATTCAACAACTGGTAAACATATCACATCATAATGCAGTCACATGGTGTTAACATAGTGGATGGAAAAATAGTTTTTTCAATAACCGGTAGGCATAATATAAGACACATATTTATCTTGGTAAGACAATAACTGGAAGACATAACATAAGAGACTTACATATTTATCTTGCTAAGATAGATTATCCACTAATCGTCTTTTTTTTTTGTTTTTGTTTTTCAACTATTATGAGTTGTTTTCCATTTTTTTTAACACCATGGCTAAGTGAGCCAGAGCTGAGTAGTAGTTAACCTCCCATTCAAGCTGCTCATCTGGATTCAAGTCAACACTGTCAATCATACCCAACCCATAAGGAATTTTAACGCGCTTGATTGAATTATGATGCTTAGTCATGCTTAAAATTTGATTAATGCATAATTTAAAGCTCCATCGTCTCTTGATCTTAGTATCATTGCGGAGTCCCTCCATTATACAATCTCTGTCCTCCTCACACTGTTCTAATAGAATTTTTTTGCTAACAGCGTTATTTTCTATTGGCGGGCCTGCGCCATACCGGGTCACAATAGCTATAACATGTGGTACGCTTCCCGGTGACGGAGAAGGAGAAAAGACCGCGCCTCCTACTTTGATGCGGTCAGTCTCCACCACATAGTTACTTAATGGTTGAATCGCTCGTTGTAGTCGTGTATAAGGATACCTCTCCCAGATCTCGCATGACATTCCTCCAGAATGGGCGTGAATTGAAGGAATGTCATACACTATACAGTCACCAGGACGGAACTCATCCAATGCTAGATAATCACCTTCTACTTTACAATCTTTAAGACATGATAGCTTATGAAGCATATACCTTGAACACATCTTGACAGATATTAAACGCAAGTTTGCGGATGTAAGGATTATATACAGTATAGAGTTACCATTTACTCTTTTCATTCCTCTATTACATCTGTAAACACACTCAACTGTTAAAGTGGAAAAAATAAACAGAGTATATTATTATTATTTTTTTTATTAATTGCAAACAAAGGAAAAATGGTAACAATAGTAAATAAATAAAATGAGTAGATTATATATTTCTAGTCAACTGTTAAATCAATGAGTTCAATATCTCCTGTGAGGTCTATTATAGGCACAGCTCTGCAAGGAGGTTTTGTAGTTTCACATTCACCCTCGACCACATCCACGTTCGAATTGTTGTTATTCATCCGATGATAAGCAGAGGCAACGCCTTCACTTAACTTATGTGTAAGCACACCGTGTGTAGGCAATGCTGCAGGGATAGCATTCCTCGCAGAGTCAACCATCACAAATTTCAACCCGCGACGCTGGTAATGCTGCTCCAACTTCAACATTATGGGTAGATATTTCAGTCTCCATACTTCTTGATTGTAGCTCTTCCAATACTGACCACAGCCCATCCCAAGTCCAAAGGGGAAAATTATGCGATTAATTTTATATTCTTCTTCTCTTGTTAAGATGACTGCGAAGGCCTTACGCAGAGATTTTGTAAACCAATAGCGACGCATTTCTTCTGTATCCAACTGTAAGCCTCTGTAGTAGTGCGGGTCGGTAGCATTTAACGTCTTGATTTCCTTCATCGTCATGTTTAGGGGTTTAGACGATTTCCCTCCGGCGTGATGTGATATTAATCCAATGAGGTGAGGTAGATGAGGGTCGTCACCAATTCGATTGTTGAATTGTGGGGGTTCACCATAGACTATCTCTCCAGGCATGACTCGATCTCTTCTCTCTGCACGATTTTTGTAAGGTAGTTTGCTCCGATGAATGCGAGCATAAGGATAACGAGTCCATAATTCTTCAACCACCTCACTCATCATCACGCTAGTGGCGTCCATATCGTAGATGATGCAATCGGAGTAAGAGTACTCCGAAAAAGATGAAAGGCTGCCAGCTACAGTCGTCAACATCTTAGCTAATGAGTAGAGGAAGTGAGACTGAGAGCGGTGAGCAGTCACCCTTTATACGGTTGTGCGAAGGTTAGTGGGTTTCCTGTTTTGTTTCGTCCCTGTTTCCCTAGGACAGGCTAAAATCACTTTGACGTTATAAGGTTTTAAACTCCTCTGCAGATTTTGAATAATGGGGAGGTAAGCACTTTCCCACTCTACATCTTCACAACGACCTGACATACCTACACCCCAAGGGAGAATAACTTTCTTGATCTCCTCAGTATCTTCAATATACAATATGAGTTCTTCTAAAGATTTCGCCAAGTATAACAAGCGATTTTCTTTCGTATCAGCACGCAAACCTTTAACCATAGCGTAATCTTTTGATTTATCGGTAATGGCTTGAGCAATAGCATTCCTCTCAATAGGCTTCCCTAATCCATACTGAGTTGCCAAGGCTACTATGCTTGGTCCTTGACTGCCTCTGCTGATGTGAATGGATCCGGGTGTTGGACGGTCTTCTCTGATGCATCTCTTTAGATTATACAATTGCGTTCTGGCGTAAGCGGTGGCGTGAGGATACTTATCAGCAATGTCCTGCGACATGCCGTAGGGGGAGCATGATATACAATTTACAGAGTAGACAATGCAGCACTCTCGATTGTTAAACTCCTCATCCGTCATGTATCCCTGATGAATTTCTACAGAGTTCATTTTGGCTATGGAGATCTTTTCCCCAACGCGATATATATGAAACACAGGGATGTGATGCGCGGGCAGTAATGAATTAGTATGATCTAGCCACCCCCCTTTTTATCCTCATCGGGGCGTGTGTGGCACGCGCGCAGGCTCTCAGGTTAGTTTCCAGTTACTGATTAACCTCACTCTGTAGCTATGTATTTTTATATTATTTATTTATATAATAATATATTATTATTATTATTATTATTATTAATAAACGTGGATTATAGTCCTTTCTAGCAGTAAGATTGGTGTAATGCTATAATCTCATCAATGAGGTTTTATATTGACTTTGCACTACGCTTGGATTTTTTTTCTAAGTTGAGGAGCGCTAGGTATATTCCTTCACATCTCGTTCACTATAGAAATTAGTCTAAGGCCGTGGTGTGTATATAACACATTTATCTCCGACAAAACTACTCTCCCTGGACGGGTGTTTATAGTGTGTGTAAACTTTCAATCCTCTACTGGATTGAAGTTTAATCTATCTACTGGATAGATCAGATTAGATTTTTTCACATCAACGCGAAGCTGACTATTACATCTTTCCTACCAGCTCTGCTTAAACTAGTTGAGATTACCTTTAAGCCGATACATAGATCTCTCAATGAATATGTAGCGAAATGTGTCACCCCTTTCTCGAGGATAAATAGGTCGGGGAAGGTCTGGTCTTTACCACAATTTTGAGTGTTCGACCAGCATGGACGTCTTTCGCACCAAAACATTCCGCAGCATGGAACGATTGCGTTGTGAGCAGATGAGACTAGACACTTTTGTGGGATGGCGTCTTGACTGGCTTTTGCCCAGGGATTTAGCAAGCGATGGATTCTACTTCACCAAATCTGTGGACTACTGCATATGCAGTTTCTGTTATACTTTAATAGGTGGCTGGGTGGAGGGGGAGGACACCCCTCGCAGTCGACATGTAGTTGCAGCACCTTACTGTCCTTTCATCTGTGGAAAACGCACTGAAAATGTTAGCATTGCGCTAAGCAACACTGTCTACGCCTACGGATTGAATTTCACCTATTCCGTCCTGCAACTGGAAAGCGTGGGAAATTCAACTAACAATTGTAAGTACCCAACACAATTATGTGTGATCTCTTAGTCTCTGTGAATAACGTTTGGTTGTATAGTCATTGTGAGTATCCTGATAATAAGATTTGTGTGTGTGTGTGTGTGTGTGTGTGTGTGTGTGTGTGTGTGTGTGTGTGTGTTGTGTGTGTGTGTGTGTGTGTGTGTGTGTGTGTGTGTATATATATATATATATATATATATATATATATATATATATATATATATATATATTTATTATTATTATTTGTTTTAATAATTCTAGCTGCTGTGGAATGGAGCGGAGAAAACTCAGGAATTCTACCATTCTCTATACCCATATACCCAGAGATGGCAGGGTATAAGACTCGTTTGGCTACATTTGGAATCATCTGGCCTGATATGAGTGGACAGTCTCCAGCAGAATTGTCCCGTGCTGGCTTTTTCTCTTGTGGTGTGTATTGGAAGATATTATTATTATTATTAGTATTATTATTATTATTATCACCATTATTATTATCACCATTATTATTATTATTGTCTTAATGTATTCACGCGAGTCAAGTCAGTTTGAGGCGTCCTAGTGTCCTAGTATTTATTTATTATTTATTTATTTATTTATATACAAAATATTTTTTCTTTTTTTCTTAGGAGTTGGAGACCATATACGATGCTTTTATTGTGGTGGTGGACTTACTAACTTCGAACCTTCGGACAACCCCTGGACACTCCACGCGCGATATTATCCAGACTGCATCTACTTAAATTCGAAGAAGGACCGAGCGTTCATTAAAAATGCGGTCCCTTTCACACCTCCTCGAGTGACAAAACCCGTTGATGAAACACTGATTAACGAGCTCCTGCTAGGTCTTGACTATTTCAATGCTCTCGCTACTACAGTGCGATTCCCATACATTGCCCTGCGAGCTGCGCTAAGAGAATACCTCAAGATAAAAAGGGATATATTACCTCTCCTCGGTGAATCTAACTGTGAAGAGGTGATGTTATGGTTTTTAGATCGAGTGGAAGAATTTGAGGACGTGGATGAGGTAGCTGAACCTCCCTTAGAAGTATTATTGTCACAAGGTGTTATCTCACACCACCAAGTTCCCGCAGTAGTGGGGGTAGATGAACGTGTAGATGTTGTTGCGGAAGAGAATGCAATGCCTGGTGTTGGTAGGTTTTATTGCAAGGTATGTTTCACCCGAGAAATAAACACGGTTCTCATCCCCTGTAGACATATGGTAATATGTTCGGACTGTGTAACGAGATGTGTCAAATGTCCTGTATGTCGAGGAGATGTGGTACATCTACTTCTTCCTATTATCTCTTAATAAACAAATATAAAGTTGATTCTTTTATATTATCCTTATTAATTATTTTTTATTATTATTATCGCTGTGTGTGTGAGTGTGTGGTAAGGAGGCACCCTCGACCTCTTGAAAGGGTGGTATATAGCCCACCCCTGACCTGGTAGGGTAAACACTCCGTCCAAGATGTCCGCACGAGTCTCTGCTTCCGGTGTAGCCTCTACTCCTCACTCGGATGGTGATGAGCGCCTAGGTCAAGCCTTGGCAATAATACGTGGTATGTTTCCCTTAAGTCTAGATAAACATGCTAAGAGGCTTTCTTGTTCTTTGCTGATGTTGTTGTAGTAGTAGTAGTAACAAATAATAACAATAATGGAGAGTGTGTGTGTGTGTGTGTGTGTGTTCTTAGTTGTATTTACGGGGGTTGAGCTTGCTCTTTCGGCCCGCCCTCTCAACTGTCAATCAACTGTTTACTTAACTACACTACTTTTTTTTTTTTTTTTTTTTTTTTTTTTTTGTTTTTTTTTTTTTTTTTTTTTTTCCACACACACACAAACCCCAGAAGCAGCCCGTGACAGCTGACTAACTCCCGGTACCTATTTACTGCTAGGTAACAGAGGCATTCAGGTGAAAGAAACTTGCCCTTTTGTTTCTGCGGGTGCGGAATCGAACCCGCGCCACAGAATTCGAATCCTGCACGCTATCCACCAGCTACCCTGGCCCTGTGTGTGTGTGTGGTTGTGTGTGTGTGTTGTGTGTGTGTTTGTGTGTGTGTGTGTGTGTGTGTGTGTGTTTTATGCTAGTAATGTAATCTTCTTTTAGATTATCTGAGAAAGCTAGCAGTCGCGGCGGGGCTAGCAGCAGCAGCAGCAGCAGAACCACCACCAGCAGAGCCGCCTCCGGGGGAATATTTTCATTTTCCTGGGGAACTCACATACACACAAACACCGGGGAGGTGTTGTGACCTCCTCCCCTTCTCCAGGACCACGGTGTTAGCCCTCCCCCTCACCTTGGTGATGGTGACCGTAGCGAGCAGGGCGTAGCGGGTGTCAGCCTCACTGGTGCCACACTCACCACAAGTGCTTGTCTCCCTACACACACCACTACCACACTCGCTACTGCTCCTGCTGCTGGAGATCGATGTGATAGAAGTAGTAGTAGTAGTAATAACACTATCCCTCATTGTGTACTCGCTGACAAGACTGCTGATGAGAGGGGGAATAACACATTATATTTTATGAATACCGTTGAAGAGGTGTTGTCCCCCAGCCTTTTAACTGGGGGTGTAGAGTAGGTAATGACATTGCTACTACTAGTACTACTGGCAATAATAGGACTGAAGAAGAAGAAGTTGTAAGAACGAGTGTGGATATTTCACAGGGGGTGAGCTTCCAGACCTCTTGACTATGAGTGAAGCCTTGATGATTCGGTGTTTGCCACTATTTCCTCTCAGAGGATAACCCCGCTACTCAGACCGAAAATGATTTGAATGTAGAAGCATTACTGGATGAGCGTATATTGCTTACAGATAGTCAACAACGAGGCTTGCTAACAGACATGATATGAATCTTTTCCTAAACCCACAACTTAGTTCGCTCCAAGACACGACTACAAACAATAAGCCTAAACACAGCTCTCACCCCTCCTCGTCCACAACCCGTAACTATAAACTAAGTTCACACAAACCTACATCTCGGGCTAGAGGTCGTGATGAATGGAACACCATGTCTCAGTCTGTGATAATAAGCAGTGATGACGAAAACTTAACCCCTCTGCGAAGGATTCGAGTTTGGGATGATCTTAATAGACTCAGCTATATTGATAGTACCAGTGACAGTGATAATGAGGTTGAGCGTGAAATAATCGCTCTTCCCCCACCCAAACGACCGATGAAACGTTGTGTTAAGCGTCCGACTATAGAAAAAAACCTTCCAAGCCTAAAGCTAAAAAGAACTTTTTGAAACCCCGCTGAAATCCAGTAGTCATGTAACCGCATTATGTTATGTTATGTTATCTTCATGTGGGTGTGATATGTCTGTCAGTTATTGAATAAAAACGTATTAAGAGAATGATAAACTATTTTTCCATCCACTATGTTAACACCATGTGACTGCATTATGATGTGATATGTTTACCAGTTGTTGAATAAAAAGTCTGTCAAGATAAAAATATGTAATGTCTGTCAGTTATTGAATAAAAACGTATTAAGAGATGATAAACTTTTTTTCCATCCTCTATGTTAACACCAGTCTCTGTTTTTTTTTCTAACTAGAATTTATAGGTGGTGAACATGTCTCCCCAAACTCATCTGTGCTTATTTCACATTATATAATATAATAATACATGTAATTGAGTGGGAGTAAGTCTCACTTTACTTTTCATAATGTTATTTGGACTGCTGAAAAAGATGATGAGTCTGTTTTTTCTATCTAGAATTTATAGGCGGTGAACATGTCCCACCAAACTCATCTGTGCTTATTTCACAATTATATAATAATAATAATACATGTAATTGAGCGGGACTAAGTCTCACTTACTTTTCATATGATATTTTGGACTGTTGAAAAGATGATGAGTTCACGTTACGTTAGGTTAAAACTGTCACACTGTCAGCAGTCTCTGTTTTTTTTTTTCTGCTGGATCGAACGATTACTAATAGCTGATGAGTGAAAACTTCCCGCTATGGAAAGACACCAGGTCAACCCTAACGAGACGGAATGAGTAGACAGACATACATTTTTCAAATGTTATTTATTTGGATAGAAGAAGTTTGACTGTGTTACAAGTCAGAGCTATTTCACTATTGACTCATTCGGTCTGTTTACATTTGGATAATGTAGGTCTGATTTCAAGGCTGTGAGACGATCTTGTACTCATGGATAATGAACAAGTCCCAGCTTCCCAGTCCTTGAAATCGCATCTTGTTCGGTCATCTGCATCCCAACGGAAGGGAATATACATCAACGAGTGCTTGACTAGGAAAAGACAGCAACTCCTCTACCGCCT
>WNGS01090012.1:0-18149 GCA_020271785.1 Procambarus virginalis
CTTGGAGTATGCCCCCATCATGGAATCCCTACCTGAAGAAACACTCAAGGTAACTGGAAAAGGTTCAGAAGTTTTGCGACAAGGATCGTCCCAGAGTTACGAGGGATGGGATATGAAGAGCGCCTGAAGGAACTGAACTTTAGACACTAGAAAAAAGAAGGGGAGGGGGGATATGATAGGACGTATAAAAACTCAGGTGAATTGACAGAGTGGAAATAGACGAAATGTTCACACGGACTAATAACAGAACGAGGGACATGGGTGGAAGATGATTCACAGAGATTTTAGGAAGTTTTCTTTAGCGTGAGAGTAGTGAGAAAATGGAATGCACTTAAGGAACAGGTTGTGGAAGCAAACTCTATTCATAATTTTAAAACTAGATATGATAGGAAATGGGACAGGAGTCATTGCTTTAAACAACCTATGGCTAAAAAGCGGGATCCAAGAGTCAATGGTCGATCCTGCAGGGACAAATAGGCGAGTACAAATAGGTGAGTACACACATGTCCAGCTCCCCGACCCCCAGCCCCCCCCCATGCCCTTGTTCCCCCACCCCTTCCCCTCCCCCACTCCAGGTCTTCCTGTTCCCACACCCCTAACTTTCCTTCCTACACCACCCCCTAACCCCATCCCTCCAACACCAGACTCCCCTTCATTCCCCAACCCGTGACCTCCCTCCCACCCATCACTTCCCCCATCCCATGTCCTAATTGACCCCCCACCTCCCGACCCTCTCAGCCACACCACTCCAGACCCTCCAAGCCTCCCGTACCAGATCCTCCCAGCCCTCTCCCAATCCCCCTTCCTTGGCCCTCCCATCCCGGACCCTCACTGTTTCCCTCCCTACTTAGGTGGAATAACAGAAAACTGAAGATGGACAGAAGAAAGTCAGCTTCAAGGTTATGCTCTCGAACAAAGTTGATTACAAGCAAGGAAAGTGAACTTTGGGAAAGTGCCAAGAAGTGAGCTCGGATGTAATTGAACTCATGGAAACAAAACTCTCAGGAATCATAATGAATGTGGTGTTTCTCTCCAGGACTACACTGTAATAAGGAAGAGATGGCAGGGGAGGTGGTGGAGTGGCCCTACAATTGAGAAAGGAATGAAGTTTTCTAGGAATAGTTATCCTGGGCTGCGAGGGGTTCAGAGACTACATAGAGGCACCATGACAATGGGAGGACCAAGAGTAGTAGTAGCAGTGATATTAACCCTCCACCAAATGACAGAAGACCCAGGCAAGAGTACGACAAAAACAACATGACAGTTAACACTATAATTGAGAACGCAACCACTGCTGCCTGTAGAAATCGTTCCCATCTGCTCATCATTTGGGATTTCAATAATGGAAGATAGAGTGGGAGAACAAGGAACCGCATGGAGGTGAAGAAACATGGCGAGTTAAACTGTTGAAAGTGGCGACAAGAACTTTTTAAGCCACATATCAGGGGCCCATAAGAATGAGAGAGAGCGATGAACCAGCGAGACTCGACCTAGTCTTCACTCTGAACGACTCCGACATAAGGGAATCGGTTTCGAATCCCCCGTGGGAACGAATGATCACAGTGTACTGATGTTTAAGTATCTGGTCGAAGAAGGGTAATGTACTCAAGGAAGGGCCCAGAAAACAAAACGCAGGCATTCCGAGAGGAAACTATGAGGAGATAAGAAAGTTCCTAACAGATATATCACGGAAGACAGAACTCAGAGAAAGACGGCCGAAGACATGATGGACTACATGACAGCAGACAAAGTTGTCCCAGTTTAAAGGAAAAAAAAACGAAAGCTACCGAGAAACCCATGGTTTAATCACATATGAAAGCTAGCAAGCAACCAAGTACAAGGGCGTGGAGAAGTATAGAAAGACAGGACACTGACACAGCAGAGAAAGATACTAATGTGCCAGGAATGAATACGTCAGGGTGAGACGAGAGCCAGAAAGACAATAAGAAAGACAACAGCAAGCAAAGCAAAGACTCAACCTAAATTGCTGCACAGCCACATCAGGAGGAAAACAACATTGAAGGAACAGGTAATGAATCTGAGAATAGAGGCAGACAGATTCATTACAAACGACAAGGAAGTGCGTGAGGAACTCAATAAGAAGTTCCAGAAAGTCTTCACATGAGCAAGGAGAAATTCCAGAGATATGAAAGGGAATATCTACACCAGGCACCACTAGAGGAATTTTAGATTACCAGTGGAGATGTAAGGAAGCTTTTGCTAGAGTTGGATGTGACAAGGCTATAGGCCTGGATGTAATCCACCATGGATACTAAAGGAAGAATCAGAAGCACTGTGCTGCCAATTTCTATTGTGTACAACAAGTCACTGGTAACAGGTAAACTGCAAAAAATGTAAGACGGCTAATGTAATCCCCATATACAAGAAGGCTGATAGACAGGAGGCACTGAACTATTGTCCAGTGTTAGGGCCAGTGTCCCTAACTTGAATACCATGCAAGATGATAGAGAAGATTGTGCAAAAAAAGCTGGTGGAACATCTGGAGCGAAAGAACTTTGTAACACAGCATCAGCATGAGTTCATGGATGGCAAATCATGCCTCAAAGGATTAATTGAATTCTATGATCAGGCAACTTAAATCAGGCAAGAGAGGGGTGGGCAGACTGCATATTTCTGGACTGCCAGAAAACTTTTGACACAGTACCACATAAGAGACTAGTGCACAAACTGAAGATGCAGGCAGGAATGAAAAGGAAGGTACTCAACTGGATATGGGAGTACCAAAACAACAGAAGACAGCGAGTCACTGTGAGGGGTGAGGCCATAGAGTAGCGAGGCGTCACCAGTGGAGTCCCGCAGGGGTCAGTCCTTGGACATATACTATTTCTGATATATGTAAATGATCTCCCAGAGGGAATAGGCTCGTTTCATAATTCAGGCTTCAGGTTTAATAAAGAGGAAGATAGTATGAGGCTACAAAATGACCTAGACAAACTGATGGAATGGTCCAACAAATGGCAACTTAAGTTCAACCCAAGTAAATGAAAGGTAATGAAACTAGGCGGTGGAGATAGAAGGCCGGACACAGGATCTATCTTGAGGTTATCTTGAGATGATTTCGGGGCTTTTTAGTGTCCCCGCGGCCCGGTCCTCGACCAGGCCTCCACCCCCAGGAAGCAGCCCATGACAGCTGACTAACACCCAGGTACCTATTTTACTGCTAGGTAACAGGGGCATAGGGTGAAAGAAACTCTGCCCATTGTTTCTCGCCGGCACCTGGGATCGAACCCAGGACCACAGGATCACAAGTCCAGCGTGCTGTCTGCTCGGCCGACCGGCTCCCCAAAATTAAACAGAGGCTACAGTTAAGGATTTGCGCCCAGTAAATCCTCCCCGGCCAGGATACGAACCCATGACATAGCGCTCGCGGAACGCCAGGCGAGTGTCTTACCACTACACCACGGAGACTGATACCGAATGGAAAATGAAGTCATTCATGAAGTGAGCAGAAAGAAAGATCTAGGAGTTGATATCACGCCAAACCTGAAACCTGAAGCCCATTTCAAAATAACAACATCAGCGGCGTATGCGAGGCTGGCTAACATCAGAACTGCCTTCAGAAACCTGCGTAAGGAATCTTTCAGAACTTTGTATACCACATACGTAAGGCCAATCCTGGAGTATGCGGCCCCAGCATGGAGCCCGTACCTTGTCAAGCACAAGACGAAGCTGGAAAAAGTTCAGAGGTATGCCACTAGGCTAGTCCGAGAACTAAGAGGCATGAGTTAAGAGGAAAAGATGCGTGAACTGCACCTCACGTCGCTGGAAGACAAGAGATCGGCGAGACATGATCATCACATACAAAATTCTCAGGGGAATTGACAGGGTAGACAAGGATGGATAATTTAACACGGATGATACACGCACAAGGGGACGCAGGAAGAAGCTAAGTACCCAAATGACACAGAGTCATTAGAAAGAACTTTTTCAGTATCAGTAGTTAGTAAATGGAATGCATTAGTCAGTGATGTGGTGGAGGCTGACTCCATACACAGTTTCAAGTGTAGATATGATAGAGCTCGAGAAGTTCACGAATCTGTACACCAGTAGATTGACGGTTGAGAGGCGGGGCCAAACAGCCGAAGCTCAACCTCTGCAAGCACAACTTGATGAGTGCACACACACACACACACACACACACACACACACACACACACACACACACACACACACACACACACACACACACACACACACACACAGGGAGCCGACCGGCCGAGCAGACAGCACACTGGATATGTGATACTGTGGTTCCGGGTTCCATCCCGGGCGCCAGCGAGAAAATTGGGCAGAGTTTCTTTCACCTTATGCCCCTGTTTCCTAGCAGTAAATAGGTACCTGGGAGTTAGTCAGCTGTCACGGGCTGCTTCCTGGTGTGTGTGTGTGTGTGTGTGTGTGTGTGTGTGTGTGTGTGTGTGTGTGTGTGTGTGTGTGTGTGTGTGTGTGTGTGTACTCACCTAATTGTGCTTGCGGGGGTTGAGCTTTGGCTCTTTGGTCCCGCCTCTCAACTGTCAATCAACTGGTGTACAGATTCCTGAGCCTACTGGGCTCTATCATATCTACATTTGAAACTGTGTATGGAGTCAGCCTCCACCACATCACTGCCTAGTGCATTCCATTTACTAACTACTGACACTGAAAAAGTTCTTTCTAATGACTCTGTGTCATTTGGGTACTCAGCTTCTTCCTGTGTCCCCTTGTTCTCGCCCCTCCAGTGTTGAATAGTTCATCCTTGTTTACCCGGTCAATTCCCCTGAGGATTTTGTAGGTTGTGATCATGTCCCCCCTTACTCTTCTGTCTTCCAGTGTCGTAAGTTGCATTTCCCGCAGCCTTTCCTCATAACTCATGCCTCTTAGTTCTGGGACTAGTCTAGTAGCATACCTTTGGACTTTTTCCAGCTTCGTCTTGTGCTTGACAAGGTACGGGCTCCATGCTGGGGCCGCGTACTCCAGGATTGGTCTTACATATGTGGTGTACAAGATTCTGAATGATTCCTTACACAGGTTCCTGAACGCCGTTCTGATGTTAGCCAGCCTCGCATATGCCGCAGACGTTATTCTCTTTATGTGGGCTTCAGGAGACAGGTTTGGTGTGATATCAACTCCTTGATCTTTCTCTCTGTCTGTTTCATTAAGTACTTCATCACCTATTCTGTATCCTGTGTCTGGCCTCCTGTTTCCACTGCCTAGTTTCATTACTTTGCATTTACTTGGGTTGAACTTCAACAGCCATTTGTTGGACCATTCACTCAGTCTATCTAGGTCATCTTGTAGCCTCCTACTATCATCCTCTGTTTCAATCCTCCTCATAATTTTTGCATCGTCGGCAAACATTGAGAGGAACGAATCTATACCCTCTGGGAGATCATTTACATATACCAGAAACAGTATAGGTCCAAGGACTGACCCCTGCGGGACTCCACTTGTAACGTCTCGCCAATCTGAGACTTCACCCCTCACACAGACTCGTTGTCTCCTGTTGCTTAGGTACTCCTCTATCCACCGGAGTACCTTCCCTTTCACTCCAGCCTGCATCTCCAACTTTCGCACTAGCCTCTTGTGTGGCACTGTATCAAAGGCTTTCTGACAATCCAAAAATATGCAGTCTGCCCACCCTTCTCTTTCTTGCCTTATTTTTGTTGCCTGGTCGTAGAATTCAAGTAACCCTGTGTGGCAGGACCTTCCATCTCTGAACCCATGTTGATGCTGTGTTACAAAGTTCCTTCGCTCCAGATGGTCCACTAGTTTTTTTCGCACAATCTTCTCCATCAGCTTGCATGGTATGCAGGTTAGGGACACTGGCCTGTAGTTCAGTGCCTCCTGTCTATCCCCTTTCTTGTATATCGGGACTACGTTAGCTGCTTTCCAAATATCTGGCAGTTCCCCTGTTGCCAGTGATTTGTTATACACTATGGAGAGTGGTAGGCACAGTTCTCTTGCTCCTTCCTTTAGAACCCATGGGGAGATTCCATCTGGGCCTATAGCCTTTGTCACATCCAACTCTAGTAAACACTTCCTTACTTCCCCACTGGTAATCTCAAAGTCTTCCAGTGGTTCCTGGTTAGCTATTCCCTCTCTTACCTCTGGAATTTCTCCTTGCTCGAAGGTGAAGACCTCCTGGAATTTCTTATTCAACTCCTCACACACTTCCTTGTCATTTGTAGTGAATCCTTCCGCCCCTATCCTCAGTTTCATAACCTGTTCCTTTACTGTTGTTTTTCTCCTGATGTGGCTATGCAACAATTTAGGCTGAGTCTTTGCCTTGCTTGCGATGTCATTTTCGTATTGTCTTTCTGCCTCTCTTCTCATCCTGACATATTTAGTCCTGGCATTCTGGTATCTTTCTCTGCTCTCCAGTGTCCTGTTATTCCTATAGTTTCTCCATGCCCTTTTACTTTGCTGCTTAGCTAGCCTACATCTCTGATTAAACCATGGGTTTCTCATTTTCATTTCACTGTTTTCCTTTTGGACTGGGACAAATTTGTTTGCTGCGTCCTTGCACTTCTGCGTGATGTAATCCATCATATCTTGAGCCGTCTTTCCCCTGAGCTCTGTTTCCCATGCTATATCTGTCAGAAATGTTCTTATCCCCTCATAGTTTCCCCTTCGGTATGCTAACCTTTTGGTTTCGGTATCCCTCCTCGAGTTCAATAACCCTTCTTCAACCATGTACTCAAACACCAGTACACTGTGGTCGCTCATTCCTACTGGGTCCTCAAAACCGATTTCTCTTATGTCGGAATGGTTCAGAGTGAAGACTAGGTCGAGTCTCGCTGGTTCGTCATTGCCTCTCATTGCCGTGTGTGTGTGTGTGTGTGTGTGTGTGTGTGTGTGTGTGTGTGTGTGTGTGTGTGTGGGAAAAAAAAAGTTAGTAAACAGTTGATTGACAGTTGAGAGGCGGGCCGAAAGAGCAAAGCTCTACCCCTGCAAGCACAACTAGGTGAATACACACACGAGAAGAAATAATTAACCAGGCACTAACTAGAGGAATTTGAGATTACCAGTGGAGATGTAAGGAAGCTTTTGCTAGAGTTGGATGTGACAAAGGCTATAGGCCCGGATGGAATATCACCATGGATACTAAAGGAAGGAGCAGAAGCACTGTGCCTGCCACTCTCCATAGTGTATAACAAATTTCTGGCAACAGGGGAACTGCCAGAAATTTGGAAGGCGGCAAATGTAGTCCCGATATTCAAGAAGGGTCCTTCCTATGGCAGTCCTGTACGGGCTGCGACTGTTACCTAGCAGTAAATATGTACCTGGAGTTAGTCATTTCATTATGTATGAGTTATTTTTTTTTAAATTTGAGTTATAACTAACATAGATATATGACTGAACCTAACCAACCCTACCTAACCTAACTTAACCTAACCTAAACTAACACAAATAAGTCAATAATTTGTGGAGGGGCTGAAGCCCAGGTGTGGGGGGGGGGGGCAGAAGCCCAGTTGGGGGGGGCAGAAGCCCAGCAGTGGGGGGGGGGCAGAAGCCCAGCTGTAGGGGGGGGCAAAAGCCCAGCTGTGAGGGGGGGCAGAAGCCCAGCTGTTGGGGGGGGGGGGCAGAAGCCCGGCTGTGAGGGGGGGCAGAAGCCCAGCTGTGAGGGGGGGCAGAAGCCCAGCTGTTGGGGGGGGGGGCAGAAGCCCAGCTGTGGGGAGCTTCCATCGGGATAGTAGCCGTCTACCGGGAGGTGGGAAGAGACAGGCGCCCGCAGGAAAGTTATGGTGACGGGAGATAATGTGGACGACTTGGATGGAAATATATGTACTGTTTACCGGGGAAATGTCTAGGACCCTCAGAAAATGTATAGGTGCCAGGGAACATGTACAGGACCATGGAAAAATGGACAGGACCATGGGAAAATGTACAGGACCACGGAATAATGGACAAGACCATGGGAAAATGTACAGGACCATGGAACAATGTACAGGACCATGGGAAAATGTACAGGACCATGGGAAAATGTACAGGACCATGGAACAATGTACAGGACCATGGAACAATGTACAGGACCATGGAACAATGTACAGGACCATGGAACAATGTACAGGACCATGGAACAATGTACAGGACCATGGAACAATGTTCAGGACCATGGGAAAATGTACAGGACCATGGGAAAATGTACAGGACCATGGGAAAATGTACAGGACCATGGAACAATGTTCAGGATCATGGAACAATGTACAGGACCATGGAACAATGTTCAGGATCATGGAACAATGTTCAGGATCATGGAACAATGTACAGGACCATGGAACAATGTTCAGGACCATGGGAAAATGAACCACATTTCTCATTTGTACCACAAATGTACCACAGGCCATGCACAGTGCCACAGACCATGCACAGTGCCACAGACCATGCACAGTGCCACAGACCATGGACAGTACCACAGGCCATGGACAGTACCACAGGCCATGCACAGTGCCACAGACCATGGACAGTGCCACAGGCCATGCACAGTACCTCAGGCCATGCACAGTGCCACAGGCCGTGCACAGTGCCACAGGCCATGCACAGTGCCACAGGCCATGCACAGTGCCACAGGCCATGCACAGTGCCACAGACCATGCACAGTGCCACAGGCCATGCACAGTGCCACAGACCATGCACAGTGCCACAGTTCCACAGGCCATGGACAGTGCCACAGACCATGCACAGGCCATGCACAGTGCCACAGACCATGCACAGTGCCACAGGCCATGCACAGTGCCACAGACCATGCACAGTGCCACAGGCCATGCACAGTGCCACAGACCATGCACAGTGCCACAGACCATGCACAGTGCCACAGGCCATACACAGTGCCACATGCCATGGACAGTGCCACAGGCCATGCACAGTGCCACAGTCCATGGACAGTGCCACAGGACATGGCCAGTGCCACAGGCCATGCACAGTGCCACAGGCCATGGACAGTGCCACAGGCCATGCACAGTGCCACAGGCCATGCACAGTGCCACAGGCCATGCACAGTGCCACAGACCATGCACAGTGCCAAAGGCCATGCACAGTGCCACAGACCATGCACAGTGCCACAGTTCCACAGGCCATGGACAGTGCCACAGACCATGCACAGGCCATGCACAGTGCCACAGACCATGCACAGGCCATGCACAGTGCCACAGACCATGCACAGTGCCACAGGCCATGCACAGTGCCACAGACCATGCACAGTGCCACAGTCCATGCACAGTGCCACAGGCCATACACAGTGCCACAGGCCATGGACAGTGCCACAGGCCATGCACAGTGCCACAGTCCATGGACAGTGCCACAGGACATGGCCAGTGCCACAGGCCATGCACAGTGCCACAGGCCATGGACAGTGCCACAGGCCATGCACAGTGCCACAGGCCATGCACAGTGCCACATACCATGCACAGTGCCACAGGCCACGCACAGTGCCACAGGCCATGGACAGTGCCACAGGCCATGCACAGTGCCACAGGACATGGACAGTGCCACAGGCCATGCACAGTGCCACAGGCCATGCACAGTGCCACAGGCCATGCACAGTGCCACAGACCATGCACAGTGCCACAGGACATGGACAGCGATCTCTCAAAGAGGTGGAAGGCGGGTGACCTCTCAAAGGGTGTGAGGTTAGTATAAGAGCACTTTAGTACGTCAGTTTCTTGACGTTGTGGAACCTTAGGAGGACGGGCTGGCTGACGAGGCTGACCCAACAACTAGCGGGAGAGAAGGAGTTCCGTCCTGGCCGCCAGGGGAAGTGGGTGCCCGCCTGTGCTTCAGCGGTTGACCGGCGTCCCTGGTGGTTGGATACACGTCGTTGCTGACGTGGCTTATGTGATGTGGGGGAGGGCCTCTTCCCCCAGTAGTGTGGACTCGTTCGGTGAGTCTAGAATTTACTGGGCGGGCTGATTATCCTGCCGTGAAACTAGTTTTGTGTGATATGCTCCGTGTCTCCGTGGCAATGATCTATGGTGTGGAGTTGGTGTCTTCGCATCGGGCTATTGTAAAGTTTGCGGAAGAGGACGATTACCGGGCGTTTGTACGTAGCTACGAGGGCCTACGGACCTTGCCCTTGCCGGACGTTCCTGGAACGGAGACTGTTTCTGACCGGAGTGGTGCTCTCACCTTTGTCAACGTTCATGGTGCACCCCTGCAGTTTCCGGAGGAGCTGCTGCGGTGGTACGTCGGGCAGTATGGCACTGTCGTGAGTGTAACATTGAACATGCTTTCCTCTGGGAAATTTAAGAGTGTTCGGACGAATATTCGCCGGGTGGATGTGGCTGAGGTCGGACATACCGTCCTCTGTGCGGCTCCTGGGGTATTACGTTCGCGTGTACTACACACGACAGCCACGGACTTTCTTCTGTTAACGGTTGTTGGGCCAAATGGCTGCTTGGTGCTCATCGGATGTCGCTCCGTTGAATCTCTCATGAGGACAACTTCCCGCCGCTTCTTGTGGAGGAGGACCCTATGGATGAGGTTGTGAATGACCCTTTGGCTGCTGGGTCGCGTCCTGTGTCGACCGGTGCGTCTGATGCTGCTGGGGCTGGTCCTTCGGGGGTTGTGCATTCCTCCGTTGGGCGTTGTTCCGGGTGGTGTTCTTGGTGCTGCTGTGGATCTTCCGAGTGGTCCCCATTCGTCTCCGTCGTCTTCAGCATCCCCGGTTCATGTCTCTCCGTATATGATGATTGTCCCGGCCGTGCTGGGAGGTGGTGTCAGCGCAGGGCCTTCTGCAGTGTTTGGCCCGGTTCCCCATGCCGTTGAGGCTGCTGACGTCTTGCGTCGTGCGCCGTTGTGCCCGCCCTGTGATACCCGTGCTTCTGGTTCCGCCTCCTGCTTTGATGACGTGCAACCGGATCCCAAGCGTTCGCGGCGTTCGCCTTCTGACTGGGCCGACGTGTCCTGGGTCCCCGTACAGCCGGCATCTTCAGAGGTCCAGGTGCCCGTTCGAGGGGTGCCATGCCCGGTGTTGGGATTTTACCTGTAGATGATTTGACTGGTTTTTTGACTGTGCCCGGCTGCCTGTTATGTGGGAGTGCGTGGCGCCGCTTCCCCTGTGCCCTAGGACAATTGGGTCCCGTGTGCCTGCCTTTGTGTCTGAGGTTCCGGATACTATGGGCCCCCCCTCCCCCTATAAGAAGCGTCAGGATGATATCCTGATGAGTCGCTGCGCTGGGAGGCGTTCTGTGTCCGGTTTCCAAGAGGACAGTTTACGGAAAAATTCCTTTGAGGTGTTTGCAGTGGGTTCGTTGGGTCTGTGGTAATGTCTTTTTTATTTTTTATTTTGGGTTTTTTTGTCCATTTATTCTGTTCTATGTAATGTAATGTGATTTGTTTCTTGTTCTGTGCCCTTACGGCTATGGTTTTGCACTTTATGGTGTTTCTATATCTTTCTTTTACTGTACTATTTAGCATGCCCTGTATTCACAAATATATTACAAAAAACTAGCGTGACCTCACAAGTGTGGCAGCTGCTGATCCGTTACTGAGCCCCCGCACCCAACTACGGTATCTACCTCACGGTCAACACAATAAGGGTCAACAATAGGGGTCAACAATGGGGGGTCAACATACAGATTCTCATCCCATAACCAGATGACCTATACTCACACCCTACTACTGGTAAACATTATATTGCCCGGAGAGTTTAACATCAATATCCTGGTTTCATATCTCTGTTATATTGTATTGATAATACACAAAGTAACACAAGAAGCAAGTGGGTGAAACATAGAGTTGTGGTCCCCACGGCGGCGTCAGCCAGGCTGTGCCAACCGTTCATGAGGGCGGGCACGGTCATGAGGGCGGGCACGGTCATGAGGGCGGGCACGGTCATGAGGGCGGGCACGGTCACGAGGGCGGGCACGGTCATGAGGGCGGGCACGGTCATGAGGGCGGGCACGGTCATGAGGGCGGGCACGGTCATGAGGGCGGGCACGGTCATGAGGGAGGACACGGTCATGAGGGCGGGCACGGTCATGAGGGCGGGCACGGTCATGAGGGCGGGCACGGTCACGAGGGCGGGCACGGTCACGAGGGCGGGCACGGTCACGAGGCGGGCACGGTCACGAGGGCGGGCACGGTCACGAGGGCGGGCACGGTCACGAGGGCGGGCACGGTCATGAGGGCGGGCACGGTCATGAGGGCGGGCACGGTCATGAGGGCGGGCACGGTCACGAGGGCGGGCACGGTCACGAGGGCGGGCACGGTCATGAGGGATAAGGATAAGGCAGGACAGAGATGGTTGGGCAGACTGTATACTTCTGGACTGCCACAAGGCCTTTGATGCTGTACCGCACATGAGACTGCTATTCAGACTTGAGAGGCAGGCAGGAATAAGCGGAAAGGCCCTAGCATGGGTCAAGTACCTAACAGGAAGGAGCCAGAGAGTAATGGTAAGGGGCGAGAAGTCGGACTGGCGAACAGTAACGAGTGGAGTCTCTCAAGGATCGGTGATGGGACCAATTCTATTTCATGTACGTTAATGACATGTTTACAGAAGTAGAATCCTACATGTCTATGTGCGCAGATGACGAAATATTAATGAGAAGAGTTGTGACAGATGAGGATTGCAGGATCCTCCAAGAGGACTTGAACAGGTTGCAAAGATGGTCAGAGAAATTCCTACTGGAGTTCAACAAGAGCAAATGTAAAGTTACGGAAATGGGATCAAGTGATAGGAGACCAAAGGGACAGTACACAATGAAGGGGAACTGCCTACCTGTGACGATTCGAGAAAGAGACCTGGGAGTGGACGTAACACCTAATCTAACTCCTGAAGCACATATAAATAGGATAACGACAGCAGCGTACTCTACATTGGCGAAAGTTAGAACATCATTCAGAAACCTAAGTGAGGAGGCTTTTAGGGCGCTTTACACTGCCTATGTGAGACCAGTCTTGGAGTATGCCAGCCCATCATGAAATCTTTAACTAAAGAAACACTCAAGGTAACTGGAAAAGGTCCAGAAGTTTGCGACGAGGACCGTCCCAGAGTTACGAGGGATGGGATATGAAGAGCGCCTGAAGGGACTGAACTTTAAGACACTAGAAAAAAGAAGGGAGAGGGGGGATATGATAGGAACGTATAAAAAACTCGGGGAATTGACAGAGTGGAAATAGACGAAATATTCATACGGACTAATAACAGAACGAGGGGACATGGGTGGAAGATGAGTCAGAGATGTTAGGAAGTTTTCTTTTAGCGTGAGAGTAGTGAGAAAATGGAATGCACTTAAGGAACAGGTTGTGGAAGCAAACTCTATTCATAATTTTAAAACTAGATATGATAGGGAAATGGGACAGGAGTCATTGCTTTAAACAACCTATGGCTAAAAAGGCGGGATCCAAGAGTCAATGGTCGATCCTGCAGGGACAAATAGGCGAGTACAAATAGGTGAGTACACACATGTCCAGCTCCCCGACCCCCAGCCCCCCCCCATGCCCTTGTTCCCCCACCCTTCCCCCACTCCAGGGTCTTCCTGTTCCCACACCCCTAACTTTCCTTCCTACACCACCCCTAAACCCCAATCCCTCCAACACCAGACTCCCCTTCATTCCCCAACCCGTGACCTCCCTCCCACCCATCACTTCCCCCATCCCATGTCCTAATTGACCCCCAACCTCCCGACCCTCTCAGCCACACCACTCCAGACCCTCCAAGCCTCCCCGTACCAGATCCTCCCAGCCCTCTCCCAATCCCCCAATCCCCTTCCTTGGCCCTCCCATCCCGGACCCTCACTGTTTCCCTACTTAGGTGGAATAACAGAAAACTGAAGATGGACAGAAGAAAGTCAGCTTCAAGGTTATGCTCTCGAACAAAGATGTGATTACAAGCAAGGAAAGTGAACTTTGGGAAAGTGCACAAGAAGTGAGCTCGGATGTAATTGAACTCATGGAAACAAAACTCTCAGGAATCATAATGAATGTGGTGTTTCTCCAGGACTACACTGTAATAAGGAAAGAGATGGCAGGGGAGGTGGTGGAGTGGCCCTACAATTGAGAAAGGAATGAAGTTTCTAGGAAATAGTTATCCTGGGCTGCGAGGGGTTCAGAGACTACATAAGAGGCACCATGACAATGGGAGGACCAAGAGTAGTAGTAGCAGTGATATATAACCCTCCACCAAATGACAGAAGACCCAGGCAAGAGTACGACAAAAACAACATGACAGTTAACACTATAATTGAGAACGCAACCACTGCTGCCTGTAGAAATCGTTCCCATCTGCTCATCATTTGGGATTTCAATAATGGAAGATAGAGTGGGAGAACAAGGAACCGCATGGAGGTGAAGAAACATGGCGAGTTAAACTGTTGAAAGTGGCGACAAGAACTTTTTAAGCCAGCATATCAGGGGACCCATAAGAATGAGAGAGCGCGATGAACCAGCGAGACTCGACCTAGTCTTCACTCTGAACGACTCCGACATAAGGGAAATCGGTTTCGAATCCCCCGTGGGAACGAATGATCACAGTGTACTGATGTTTAAGTATCTGGTCGAAGAAGGGTTAATGTACTCAAGGAAGGGCCCAGAAAACAAAACGCTGGCATTCCGAAGGGAAACTATGAGGAGATAAGAAAGTTCCTAACAGATATATCACGGAAGACAGAACTCAGAGGAAAGACGGCCGAAGACATGATGGACTACATGACAGCAGACAAAGTTGTCCAGTTTAAAGGAAAAAAAACGAAAGGCTACCGAGAAACCCATGGTTTAATCACATATGAAAGCTAGCAAAGCAACCAAGTACAAGGGCGTGGAGAAAGTATAGAAAGAACAGGACACTAGCAAGCAGAGAAAGATACTAATGTGCCAGGAATGAATACGTCAGGGGAGACGAGAGCCAGAAAGACAATAAGAAAATGACACAGCAAGCAAAGCAAAGACTCAACCTAAATTGCTGCACAGCCACATCAGGAGGAAAAACAACATTGAAGGAACAGGTAATGAATCTGAGAATAGAGGCAGACAGATTCATTACAAACGACAAGGAAGTGCGTGAGGAACTCAATAAGAAGTTCCAGAAGTCTTCACATTAGAGCAAGGAGAAATTCAGAGATATGAAAGGGAATATCTAACCAGGCACCACTAGAGGAATTTTAGATTACCAGTGGAGATGTAAGGAAGCTTTTGCTAGAGTTGGATGTGACAAAGGCTATAGGCCTGGATGTAATCCCACCATGGATACTAAAGGAAGAATCAGAAGCACTGTGCCTGCCAATTTCTATTGTGTACAACAAGTCACTGGTAACAGGTAAACTGCCAAAAAATTGTAAGACGGCTAATGTAATCCCCATATACAAGAAGGCTGATAGACAGGAGGCACTGAACTATTGTCCAGTGTTAGGGCCAGTGTCCCTAACTTGAATACCATGCAAGATGATAGAGAAGTTTGTGCAAAAAAAAGCTGGTGGAACATCTGGAGCGAAAGAACTTTGTAACACAGCATCAGCATGAGTTCATGGATGGCAAATCATGCCTCAAAGGATTAATTGAATTCTATGATCAGGCAACTTAAATCAGGCAAGAGAGGGGTGGGCAGACTGCATATTTCTGGACTGCCAGAAAACTTTTGACACAGTACCACATAAGAGACTAGTGCACAAACTGAAGATGTAGGCAGGAATGAAAAGGAAGGTACTCAACTGGATATGGGAGTACCAAAACAACAGAAGACAGCGAGTCACTGTGAGGGGTGAGGCCATAGAGTAGCGAGGCGTCACCAGTGGAGTCCCGCAGGGGTCAGTCCTAGGACATATACTATTTCTGATATATGTAAATGATCTCCCAGAGGGAATAGACTCGTTTCATAATTCAGGCTTCAGGTTTAATAAAGAGGAAGATAGTATAAGGCTACAAAATGACCTAGACAAACTGATGGAATGGTCCAACAAATGGCAACTTAAGTTCAACCCAAGTAAATGAAAGGTAATGAAACTAGGCGGTGGAAATAGAAGGCCGGACACAGGATACCGAATGGAAAATGAAGTTATTCATGAAGTGAGCAGAAAGAAAGATCTAGGACACTCGCCTGGCGTCCGCGAGCGCTATGTCATGGGTTCGTATCCTGGCCGGGAGGATTTACTGGGCGCAATTCTTAACTGTAGCCTCTGTTTAACGCAACAGTAAATGTGTACTTGGATGAAAAAACGATTCTTCGCGGCGGGGATCGTATTCCAGGGACCTGCCCGAAACGCTACGCGTACTAGTGGCTGTACAAGAATGTAACAACCTTGTATATATCTCAAAAAAAAGAGAAAAAAAAAAAAAAAAAGGAGTGATATCACGCCAAACCTGAAACCTGAAGCCCATTTCAAAATAACAACATCAGCGGCGTATGCGAGGCTGGCTAACATCAGAACTGCCTTCAGAAACCTGTGTAAGGAATCTTTCAGAACTTTGTATACCACATACGTAAGGCCAATCCTGGAGTATGCGGCCCCAGCATGGAGCCCGTACCTTGTCAAGCACAAGACGAAGCTGGAAAAAGTTCAGAGGTATGCCACTAGGCTAGTCCGAGAACTAAGAGGCATGAGTTAAGAGGAAAAGATGCGTGAACTGCACCTCACGTCGCTGGAAGACAAGAGATCGGCGAGACATGATCATCACATACAAAATTCTCAGGGGAATTGACAGGGTAGACAAAGATGGATAATTTAACACGGATGATACACGCACAAGGGGACGCAGGAAGAAGCTAAGTACCCAAATGACACAGAGTCATTAGAAAGAACTTTTTCAGTATCAGTAGTTAGTAAATGGAATACATTAGGCAGTGATGTGGAGGAGGCTGACTCCATACACAGTTCCAAATGCAGATGTAATGGCCGCTCTACCCTTGTAATGTTTCTATACCATTTTATTGTAATATCTCTGTCCACACTTAATAACCAGCAAACGCTAATAACGGACCAGCATGACCCCTCGCTGGACTGTCACGAATATAAGCTGAATATTAAATGAGGAATATCACAAGGAAAATAGAGATTATTAATCTTCTTACCTTTATACACTGCCACCACCTTCCAAATGAATGAATGTGTCTACAATTATCGGTCCCCAGGAAGGAAGGGACTCGATAATCAGGGAACTCAACGGACATGTGATTGAAATTGAATGGATTACTTTAGTCTTATTGAACTGAACGGGAGGCTCTCGCTTTACTTTATTATTCCTAGAATGGAGAAACACAGGGAATTTCTAACACAGCACATGAAACATCGCATGAATAACATATACCAACACAAGGGGACAGATAACTCACCAAAATGACATTAACAGTTATTTTATTATTGTAACTGTATATTAAATCACAATTGACATATAGCCTACTTAATAACATCTACCAAAATAAAAGAGGCAATGGAAATGCAATCACCAATATGCAAGAACGTAGGGGCACACTCTTCAACCGCACACTGCCGCCAAGATGTTGATGGCGGCCCTCAGCCCCTTTGGGATGCGGGCTGGCAGCCCTCCAGTCCCGAAAAACTCCCAAGACACACTATATGAAATTTTGTTTTACCAGCTTATTGCTGGGAAGGATTACACCTCCCACCATCTAATACAGCCCCAGGGCTCCACCCATTATTTTGGCAATGGCCACCATTTTACACTTAGGCCTGAGGTCTGGCTCTCTAGGGCCAATAAGGACTTGGCCCTTATCTCCCGCCAATCATCTTCCCTGAGGTGCCGTGGAAGGCTACATGAATTCTGAAGATTGAGTCAGTACTCCCCGGCTATGCGATGGGAACAAGGTACCACTGTATGGATACCCGCAACTAGTGCACCTCCCAGCAATGTTTACCAAAAATGATAATTATGTTCAAGCCCGTCTCCAGCAAGATAAAGGGTAGGGACATTTGACTCGCCTGGTATGGGTAAGGGACCGTTGAGAGGGGAAAGAGAGGGAATGAGAGGGGGAGAGAGGGGAACAAAGTGGGGAGGATTGCGTGGGGACGCAAGGTATCACAGCGGGCGGTGCCCGACCACCCTCAGGTACTCCTTGGACCTTGACAAATGGGCGACAGGGGGGGGTGAAGGGGAAGACGAATGACGGGTAAGGGGAGGGGAGGAAGGAGAAGGGAAGAAGGAAGGAGGGGAGAGGAAGGAGGGGAGAGGGGGAAGGGAACCAATGATCTGAGCACCAG
>WNGS01090013.1:6706-18587 GCA_020271785.1 Procambarus virginalis
GTGTGGGCATAGTAATTACGAGTGCAGTAGTCGGCAACCGTATGTGGGCAGTGCTATTTTATGTTGTTTTGCATGCCATTATATGTGTGACCTATGTAACCTTAGGGTTACTTTGTTTCTTTAAGTTGTGTTGAGAACTTGAGGATTCAGTGAGTTAATTAGGGGTGATTAACTGGATAAGGGGGTGCACATTTGTAGTTGTTGAATGAGTGAGGGCTGTTATGGGAAAACAGTGTTGAACTTGAGCTTGTGGGAATACGTTTCCGGTGCAATTAATTGTCCGTGTGACAATTAATTGACCACTCTAGCTAATTATGTAATTAGCATGCTCATCATGAATTCACGTAGTGGGAGAGGATCTGTCAGAGTCTGTCAGTGATAGTGTTAACGTCAGTTGCTCGAGACTAATTGCCTTCGGGTTAGGGCAATTAGTGGCTCATGATAATTAGTGGAGTAATTAACGTCTGGAGTCTTGAGGACTCAGATGACTCGGTAAAGCGAGGTCATGGGGTTAGCATAATACGTTATATTAATCATATTCTGTCTGGTGACAGTGGATTAAGTTGCACTCATTGTTAATTCGTAATTAACTCCTCTTCCGTGAATTCACAGTGCTTGATGAGACCTGCTTAGGCAGTGCGGAGTGAGACGTATTTATGTATGATTAATTATCGGTCCTGGTGACAGTTAATTAATTGCTCGAGGTTAATTAGGGTAATTAGCACTCATAGTAAAGTAATTAATGTCTCAGACTGTTGAGAAGCCACCCACTTGGGGTAGGCTTAGTTAACGTAACTCAATTGGGATGTAATTAGAGGTCCGTTTGACCTTAATTAAGAATTACTGAATACTTGCAAGGAGTCAAGTGTGATGTAATATAAGACTTGAGTTATTGTTACTTGTGTTGAGAGACAAGATGACTTGTGTTAACGTAGAGTACCATCATGTTGTTGTCTAGCAAGAGACAATTGTTGTGATTAAAGTAGTACTTTGTTGCTGACTGCTGTGATCAGTCAATTTCCATCATTATTCACATAATCAATGATAAGGCAATTTCTTTTGGTTATCGTCTAGTGACGAGGGTAAAGTAACTTAGGGATGAGTGGAGCTGTGTCCCAGAATCCCACCTTGCCTGACTTTGTTCACTTTAGTTGTGATAGGGGGAGTCACTGTTAGACTACCCACCTAGTTACGGGGGTCGCTCCTGTTGGGCGGGAGGACCTTAAGCTTGTGATTAGAGTAGCTGGACACCTGTAGCCGTGTCACTATTGATTGCTTGCTTGTGTCATCAGTGGATACCTCATTGCTCAGTTAGTTCATGTTGTCAGCCCGAAGTGTCAGCAGGATGGAGCCTGCTGTCATTTCTCGAGGGGCTGTTGAATAGCTGTGTTGCAAATGCCACTGGATGGACATTAACGTAATTAAATCACTCGCTGTGGTGTAACTAAGTCTGTGATATTTTCCTTTGATTTGCAATATTGCGTCATCAGTGGGCACACCTGTGTTCAGGTTAGTTCAGTATGCAGCCACACAGCAAGGGTTGCTAGTTAGCTGTTGGTTATAGTGCCACTGGATGGACATTAACGTAAATGGAAACTCGATAATGTAGTAGTCTAGTCTCTTGTTATTAATAAATTGTTTAATTTTGTTAAACGGTCTTTGATGTCAACCTTCAACTATTCTGTGCCACACCCATGTTCTGATATATTTGATATTGTTGTTTTGATCTTTGATATGACGGCTGTGCTCTTGGGAATTCGAATTCCAATTTATAGCGCCACATCAAATATAAAATTTGATTGTGAGAACCCGTCGGTTACCCTTTATTGGTTTTAACGTCATGTTTAACTAGGAGGAACCAGCGGCCTATGTGGACAGGTTTTCACCCCTGCTGGTGGAAGCCTGGCGGTTTGCTCCCGCTTCTCCTTTTTCTACTGGACTCATGCTTAACTGCCAAGAGCAGCCTTTAAACTTGTAGTCCACCTCCTAAGGGAGGTAGGCGTAAAGAAAAATCTCACATGATCTATCTCCTTTCTTAAAAACTGGTATCACATTAGCAACTTTCCAAAACTCTGGCACTCTGCCTGACTCTATTGTTTTATTAAATATGATTGACAGTGGGTCACAAAGCTCCTCTTTGCATTCTTTCAGCACTCTGGCAAACACTTCATCCGGCCCTGGGGATTTGTTTGGTTTGAGTTTTACTATTTGTTTAAGAACATCCTCCCTGGTAACTGCTAAACTCGTCAACCTGTCCTCGTCCCCACCCACATAGACTTGTTGGGCTGAAGGCATATTGTTAAGTTCCTCTTTAGTAAATACAGATACAAAATATTTATTAAAAATACTACTCATCTCTTCATCACTATGTGTTATTTGACCTGTCTCAGTTTTTAATGGACCTATCCTTTCCCTAGTCTTAGTTAGGTTAACAACTCTACAGGAACGACCCAAGCATGGCACAACCTCCTACTGTTTGGCAACATATGTCTAGCCACCCTTGCAAGGAGAGACAAAACCATAGCTGCCTCAGTCATCAAAGCCATAAATGATTTTCACAATTGGAAGACAACCAGGTGTACTTTCCCACTCGTGGGAGAAACGCCCACTGTAGGAAGAGCAACAATAGTGTATTCGAGGCATCGAAAATTAGAGCAACATCGCCAAGAAAATAGAAGAAAGAAACACAATTGGCGCAACAAGAGTCATCACCAGTGAGGACTCAATTGCTGTCAGCGATGATACAACAGCTCAAGCCTAAGGGAAAAACATCCACCCAGGGCTCCACGTGAAGATGACATTCTACAAGTGGGGGCTACCGGAGCAGAACCTTTCTGGGTGGCTGAACCTGTGGTTCATAAAGCTGCCTTGTCTTTCCTAAGAGGATCAGCAAATGTGTTCATAGGAATAAAGCACAACGACATCAAACAAATGCTCAACCCTGCACTGGGTAATATTGCACAGAGCCTCTTGGTGGAACTAACCAGATTCACCAACACATGTCTAGCTGGCAACATACCAGAGGCCATAAGACCTATCTTTTTTGGAACATTTCTCTGTGCTCTAAGGAAAACGGATGGAGGGAACAGACCAATAACTGTGGGCCATTCACTCCAGCCTCTCGTCGCAATGGCTGCTGCGAGAACAGTTAACCAGACACCGGCCAACATGCTAAAGACAAAACATCTGGGGTTCAGCATTCCTCAAGGGTGTGAGGCGGCAGCCCACACAGCTCGAGCTTTTATTGCTAACATCACAGAAGAAAAGGCCCTGATCAAGCTAGATTTTGAAAATGCCTTCAATTTAGTGCGAGGGCGTGCTGTACTGAGTGTTGTTCATCGTCATTTCCCTTCCCTCTACTCTCTTGTACATTCATGCTACAGTATGGATCTAAAGCTACTTTTTGGCGAATATGAAACTGACTCGCGAGAAGGTGTCCAACAGGGTGACTCCCTTGCTCCTCTCCTTTTCTGCTTACTCATCAAACAAGTCACAGAAGTCCTGTCCAGCAAGCTTAACATAAGAATGGAGGTAATTGCAGAAGGCCTATTGGCCCATACGAGGCAGCTCCTATTTATATCCACCCAATCTCATTCGTATGTATGTCTAACCTATGCTTGAAACAATCAAGGGATCCTACTTCTATTATGTTACAAAAGAACACCAGAATAAAGGTAACTGCAGAAAGCCTATTGGCCCATACGAGGCAGCTCCTATTTATAAACACCCAATCCCACTCATATACATGTCTAACCCACGTTTGAAACAATCGAGGGACCCCACCTCCACCACGTTACGCGGTAATTGGTTCCACATATCCACAACCCTGTTACCGAACCAGTATTTACCCAAGTCTTTCCTAAATCTAAACTTATCCAATTTATACCCATTGTTTTGTGTTGTGTCTTGTGTTGATACTTTTAATACTCTATTAATATCGCCCTTGTTATGTAGATTCATCCACTTGTACACCTCCATCATGTCACCAATAATTCTTCGCCTTTCTAGACGATGTAATTTAAGAGTATTGAAGTAATTTAAGCTTTATCAATCTTTCTCATATGACAAGTTGCTAATTAGCGGGATTAACTTTGTCATCCTACGCTGGATGCGTTCTAGTGAATTTATATCCATTCTATAGTACGGCGACCGAAACTGAACTGCATAATCTAAATGGGGCCTAACCATTTAGGCCTCATTCAGCTATATCTTCAGCAAGATATAGCTGAAGAACAAAATCAGGTGTCATATTAATAACGCTTCGATTAATAAATCCCAATGTCCTATTAGCATTATTACGAACATTTATGCATTGATTTTTGGGTTTAAAATATTTACTAATCATAATTCCCAGATCCCTTTCGCAAACCGATTTCGCAATCTCAACACCATCTAGCTCGTATCTTGTAACTCTGTCATCATTACGTAGTATCAAAACCTTACATTTATCGGCATTAAACTGCATCTACCAATCTTTGGACCATTTCAAAAACCTATTTAGATCGTCTTGGAGTGATAGAGAGTCTTTTCTGTGTTTATTTCCCTCCCGAGTTTTGTATCATCGGCAAAGTTACAAAAGTTGCTGTTCAAACCTGAACCTAAATTATTTATATATATTATAAATTACAGAGGTCCCAGGACAGAGTCTTGGGGTACTCCACTTTTCCCAGTCTGATTAACCCCATTTATACTAACTCTCTGTTTCCTTTGGTATAGCGATGCCCTAATCCAACTTAATATAGCACCCCCAATACCATGAGCCTCTATCTTCTTAATCAGTCTTTCATGTGGCACTGTATCAAAAGTTTTGCTAAAGTCAAGGTACACAACATCATAAACTTTATCACTATCAACTACCTCAACTATGCTGGAATATAATTATAGCAAATTTGTTAAACATGAACGTCCATGTTGTGAATCATTTATTAATTTATATTTTTCAAGATGAAGACGAATTGTATTTGCAATTATAGATTCAAGTAACTTTCCCACAATAGATGTTAGGCTAATTGGCCGATAGCTTGACACAAGTGATCTATCTTCTTTCATAAAAATTGGTACAACATTAGCAACCTTCCATGACTCTGGCACTCTGCCTGTCTGTAATGATTTAATAAATATGGTAGACAATGACTCGCCATGCTCCTCTTTGCATTCCTACTTCGTCTGGCCTTGGGAATTTGTTTGACTTGAGTTTCACTATTTGTTTAATAACATCCTCCCTGGTAACTGCTAAACTAATTAACCTGTCCGTTTCCCCACTCAAATAGACTTTTTTGGCTGATGGCGTAATGTTCAGTTCCTCTTTAGTAAATATAGAGATAAAATATTTATTAAAAATACTACTCATCTCTTCGTTATTATCCGTTGTCTGACCTGTCTCAGAATTTTAATGGTGCTATCCTTTCCCTAATCTTTGTTCGATAAAACTGAAAAAAAACTTTAGGATTTTTCTTTGCTTGGCCTGCTATGTGAACTTCATAGTTTCTTTTTGCCCTCCTTATCTCTCTTTCAACGTTTCTAACCAATTGGACGAATTCTAATTCTAAACCAACTTCCTTATTCCTAATCCTTTTGTACCAAGCTCTCTATCAACTTACAAGGTTCTTCAACATCTGGTTCTTGGATGATGGTACCCTAGCTGGTTCCCAAGACTCCCTCCTGGAGGACACCAGAACAATCGAGGAGCAAAGTGCAATTTTTGGCCTCACCCTGAACCCTTTTAAGTGCGAAGTAATATGTTCCAACCAGGGCATCATAGAGAGAATAGAGGATGTTCTGCCAAATATCCATATAACTGAACCTGAAAACAACACACTCCTAGGAGCCCCCCTGGGGTTTAAAGCCATCGATGAGGTCTTTGATAAGAAAATCGCCGACCTTAAGAGGATGGATGGGAGGATTGAGGATATTGATGCTCATGATGCACTCTACCTCATCACCAGATGTCTGTCCCTCCCCAGGTTAACCTACTTTCTGAGGTGTTCACCATCTTACAGTAGCCAAAAACTAGGTGAATATGACCTCTTACTGAAATCGATGGTAGAAAAAGCCCTCAACCTCTCTCTCGATTACTTAGAGTGGAAACAAGCCTCTCTCCCCGTAAGTCATGGGGGGGGGGGCCTCGGAGTGCGAACAGCAACGCAAATCGCTGTACCAGCCTTCCTGTCCTCCTCCTCGGCATCCGACAATTTTGTGAAGGAAATGGTACCTGCTACTTAGGTCAGCTGGCAGGCGTACTCGATCCCAATTTAATACACTGTGCCACTAAGGGGGGGCCTCTCGTGCAGGCCAGTCACTTCAACCACCAAAACCAAAAGACCACAAGCAATCCAGCTGGGATGTACACAGAGACACTGGTTCATTGTAGACCGAACTGCTGCAGAGTGTCTGGGTGCTGCAACAACACAACAAGACATTGCTCGCCTCTCAGCAGTAGCAGCCCCACATGCAGGTGACTTCTTGCTAGCAACAGGAAGGCATTGCGTTGCATGAGGCATTGATAGCGAGGTAACTCCTCATGTTCCAACATGTACGTCTTATCCAAACTTGACAAGCAACTGTGACACAACTGCTAGACTGAACACACGTATTGTTTTTTTTGTCACTAAATACATGTTGAAACTGTTCAGCACAGTTGCATCCACATAGTGAAAAAACATTTTCTTTGTCCACTTGACACTTTTCCGCACACATTCACAGCGCCAATCATCATGCCACATTTGTCAACCAAACGCTTATTTACATTATAGTTCAAGCCACAGTTTGATGTAAACAATTTTCGTTTTGATGTATGGTAATCTTGCCACTGTCAACCATGTCGCAAGTGAGACCAGTCGTCAAGATGTTCACTTCACGTGGGTTTTTCCACCTCACTGCTAAAATTCTGTCACTTTTTCTTAGCTGACACTCACCTGCTGCAACAGTTTGATCAAACACAGGCATTTCTTGCCTTCGTGACTTGACTGTCACAAAATCCAGTATTATGTTCTAGTAGGAACCTTGTCAGCAAGGGACTGGTATAATAATTGTCTGCATATATAATGTTCCCCTTGTTCAGTAGTGGAGCCATCAACGTCTTTACCACACTGCCTGGAAATCCAAGTGGATCTTTACTGTGAATGTCTACGTCTGTGCCAGCATAAAGTATCATATCTGTCACCATGCCTGTTTCACACTCACACACAACAAAGAAAATGTGTTCAAATCGGTGATGTTTAGAGAGAATATTCTGCCTGAAGGCCAGACGGCCCTTCAAGAGTACAGGCTATTCGTCAATCACTACCTGCTGGCCTGGTACACAGACATCTTTGTACTTTCCCATCAAATCACTGAACACGTGTCTCACTATCCGCAGTCTATAGTTTGCAATATCATTATTACTATTTTCAAAATGCAGACACTTGAGAATTAGCAGAATCCTGCCACGTGACATATACCTGCCGAGAACTGAGGATGGAACAAGACTGTCTTTGTTCCAATAATTCTGTATGACATGTTTTCTTAATGTTTCATCATCATGTATAGTGCAAGAAAAACATACAATTATGCTTCAGTTGAATCTTTCCAACGCTGCAAGGGAGAATAACCTGACATTCTCTCCTTTAAAGTGAGTTTTGCCGCGTATCTATTCCTTTCCAGAATTATGTGTGTGTCACTAACATCTCATCAAAATTTGCTGTAAAATAGTCCATTTTGGACATAGCTTCACCAGTTTAGGGAAAAGGTCAGTAACACCTACATCTGTAGCATCAAATGTTGGTATTTGTGGAACAAAATTGCTACCATCATTCCACTGGAGTACACCCATGCTTCTTGAGGCGTGGACTCCTCCACTACGACGGGCATGAATCCTTCTGTACTACGTTTGCCTGGAGATGAAGCTCTTCTAACCTGCACAAGGCAAGCACGTACTGTTGAGGTAGAGGCTAATCTTCCCTCATTTTTTATGCAACATTGCACGGGGTCGTTTGGCAGGGTGTGGTGCTGAGACAGCACTCCTCCGCCCAGTTACACCACGAAACCTACTACCACTAGGCACAACACAGCTACAAGTGTCTGAGTCCTGGTCACTAAATCCAGAAAATGAGTCATCTTCACTATGTCCATGGGGAATAGGAACAGCAGGTGGCATAGCTGTTGTAATGGAACGCTGTGGCACTGGTGGAGTAGACTGGGGACACCATAGTGGTGGTGGTGGAGGTCTTGGCTTGCAGACCCTCACTGGGTTATCAATTTCACTCTGTCTCACTTATATCAGATTTTTGGTATATTTATCACTACCAGAAGCCTGGGATACAGGAACGGCAGGTGGCACAGGTACAGTAATGGTATGCTGTAGTAGTGGTGGAGTAGCCTGGGGGCAGTAGTCGTGTAGTAGGCCTAGCCTTTAAGCCAGTCACTGGTTCATTATTTTCACTATCCGTATCAGTGACATCTGATCTTTGTATTTATCTGTAAATGTTATTTGGTCTAAGAGGTTTAGATATGTTTACTGCATAGCGTTTAGTAGCTTCAGCTACAACAAAGTTAAAGGAGCAGACAAGAACATTTGATAACGTTCACAGCATGGCACTGGAATTTGTAAATAAATATAATGACAAGATTTCACAGTTGAATATGGATGAAAATGAAACATTAGAAAATGACTCGTTGGAAACATCTTTGCCAGTTACAGGCAAAGTAAGAAGAAAAATGACTGATGGGCTAACAGATGATGAAGGAAACTCCTCAGATTCTCTTGCTGATTTTTGAGTATATGTGTTTAACCTAATAACGGACTGCATTGTCCAGTCACTATATTCACGCCTTATATATATATATATATATATATATATATATATATATATATATATATATATATATTATATATATATATAATATATATATATATATATATATATTTACTTATTTATATAAATTGGAAATGTTAGTTTGTTCAAAATCGCTAATCTCCGAAAGTTCTTAACGGATTGCTTAGAAATTTTTACACAACGTTCCATTCGCATCCGGCAAGGGTTTTATATACATACTATATAGATGTCACGTCTGTAAAGGTAAAAAAAAACATGCTTTTTCTGAAAAACTGTTTTTTCATGTTTTTTTCATGTGAGAGAAATCTTCAAAACCTCTTTACCGATTGCTGTGAAATTTTGACACAACGTTGCATTCGAATAGGCGCGTCTTTTTCTATATACTATATACATGCCTCACCTGTGACAGGAAAAAACATGCGATTTTGAAAAACTGTACCATCTGTTGCACATAATGTCAACATGCACGTTATACCAAATATGTCACGAATTCAATTTCAATGTTTCTGATTGCATTGATTAATTGAATTTTCATAGATTTTGATTTATTTTCATTTTGATTTAATTATTTTGTGTGAATTGCGTTGGAATTAAGCTGTGATGTTACCATACCATTCATTTCCTGAGAACAGTTTATTTTTTTATTTTTTCTTATTTTCATTTCATTTTTTAACTGTTTTTATAATATTTCAGTGATGGGAACATCAGATCACTTGATGTTCCCAATTTCTTGATGGGAACATCAGACCATTTGAGAATGCATTGGACGAGAGGGGTGGGGAATGGTGGGGTGGACTGGGGGACAGGGAAGGTTGCTGTGGCTGGATGCTGCTAATACAATATATATAATATATATATATATATATATATATATATATATATATATATATATATATATATATATATATATATATATATATATAATATATATATATATATATATATATATATATATTATATATATATATATATGACGATCATAAAACACTGATCATTTTATGCGGAAAATCCACAGAGAAAAATGAAAGGAGGTAACGTTTCGACTCGTTAAAGCCTTTGTCAAACCAGACTGACAAGAGGAGAAGGGAAGGGGAGGATATATAGGCCGACACCTGACCAACCCAACCCTAGGGAAAGAATTAACCAGAGACAGGTAAAGCTTAGCTTGGAATGGTCAAAGAGGATTAAGCGGTCAGAGAAAAAGGATGAAAGATTAAAGAAAAGCCTCATGAACATGCAATAAATGAATATATAAATATAAAATTATAATGAGACATTGTAAGCCTCTCTAACAGTTAGAGTTTTTTCTTAAACTGTTGTGCAATATTATAACTTAAAAATGGATCAAGTTTGTACATTCCAGTACTAACATTAAGAAGATTTGGACACTGACTGATTAGAGCAGACTCAATCAAATTCCGTTCCACGAAATCCCCACAATTGGTAATGCTTTTTGCACCATTCCAGTTAATATTGTGATCGCATAAATTCGTATGTAGATACAATGCATTAGACGTTTGGGCAGTTCTAATACTATAAGCATGTTGTGACAACCGCAATTGTAAGGACTTTCCTGTTTGTCCAAGGTACACAGAATCACAATCATTGCAGGGAATTGAATACACGCAACCTGCTGTATCAGGGGAGTTTTTATTAAATTGGATTTGATCGTACTATTAGTGAACACCAAATTTATATTAAGTTTCTTAAAAATCAAAGACAATTTTTCAAGTCCACTCGCATAAGGTACAACCAATGAGTTAATAATTTCTGGTTTCGCCTTAGGGATGTGATTATAAAACGTACGCTTGGCTTGTTCAAACGAGAAATCCAAAAACCTCTTAGGATATTGTAAACTCTTCCCGATTTCATATATTATAGCAATCTCTTCATCAAAAAACTCAGGGCTGCACACCCTCAAAGCTCGTAGAAACATTCCTGAAAATACTGCCTGTTTAACTTTACTATGATGATTCGAATAAAAATGAACATACGACCCCACGTTGGTAGGTTTCCTATACACATTAAATTTGAACTTTCTAGTGACTCTATGAATCATAATGTCCAAAAACGGAAGCATACCATTCACCTCAGTCTCACAAGTGAATTTTATTGAAGGTACCAAAGAATTGAGTTCATTAAGAAAAACTATATGGTCTTTGTCACACGGCCATAAACACAAAATATCATCAACATACCTAAACCAAACTACATTAGCCGGGATAATACTGGATAAGATTTTTGTTTCGAAGAATTCCATATACAAATTACTTAAAACGGGGGAAAGAGGATTGCCCATCGCCATTCCAAATGTTTGTTTGAAAAATTTTCCATTAAAACTAAAATAATTGTCTTTTATACACAATTTGATAAGTTCTAATACTTTATTGGTCTGCAAGCTCAAATTATATTTAGGCAGTTCCTCACGTAGAAATTCTAACAGGTCATCAACGGGTACTTTAGTGAATAAAGAGGTCACATCGAAACTTATTAGTTTAAAATCAAAATTTAAATTCAGTGTGGATAGCTTATTAACTAAGTCCACATTGTTTGTCAAGTGTGAGTTGGAAATAGTACCAACTATAGGGGACAAAACCTTGACTAACCACTTAGAAAGTTTATAAGCCGCCGAACCAATTGAACTAATAATCGGCCTTGCCGGATTATTTGGCTTATGAGTTTTTATAAGACCATACATGTAAGGAAGAGAGGGGGATCGACTTGTTAGCCTAGATATCAACTCTTTATCACCTTTACACACAGTTTTAAGAGATTTGTTAAAATGTGCATCACTTTTTCAGTAGGATCTCTATTAATCAATAGATAAGTATCCCTGTCTTCCAGGAGTAACTCCATTTTTCGGACATAGTCATCTTTATTCATAATAACTACTGCATTTGACTTATCAGCCTTGGTAATATGTAATGAACTATCTTTTTTGAGATTTTTGAACGCATGAACAAATCGACTTGGACAGTTAGGAACAGAATTGTTAAGTAAAACCCATACATCAACCCAAACCTCATACATCAATATCTCAGTTGAAGATATTAATGTGTGCAAAGGGT
>WNGS01090025.1:0-11227 GCA_020271785.1 Procambarus virginalis
TTTGTTTTGGGGCGCTTAGCTTTCTGGGTGCCTGTCCCGGTCGATGGCAGACATAGAATGCTTCCAACCACACGGGGGCTTCTATAGGCCATTGCTCCCCTTGCCTCTCTGAGGGGGCCCGGTTCTGGCCGTGGTCTCCGGTAGGCCTAAGAACTCCATACACATGACTGATGCCAAAGTCTGAAATTAGCATATCAGCCTGGGATAGCTCCGGGGAGCCGACGGGGCTCCCCCCCAAAAATTTGTGGACATTGGTAAAAGTAACAGGTATACCATTGGAAAATGTATTTGTATGATATATAACAAAATAGAGCATAATAACATACTTACTCATTATTATTTGTGTTATTATGTATTACTCAGCAATGCTATAAGGCACCAACTGCATACCAACTTTGTGGAACTTCTAACTACTATTCTTCTTCTTTGTGCATCGGACAGATGCTTGCATCTCCTTATTATTGCATTATCCCTCAGTTCCAGACAATACGAGCTGTTCTCCTTATCAACAGAATGTTCTTCTATAAAAAAAATAGTCTAAAATCCATTTCTGAAAATATTGGGATGAAACTTTCAAGACGCTGAAGCCAAAGTTGGAGATTGTTAACCATTTAATATTAATTTTCATATACAGGGGTACCTCGGTTTAAGAATTTAGTTCGTTCCTGGAGACGGTTCGTAACCTGAAAATTTGTAAACCTAAGCGAATTTCCCCATAAGAAATAATGGGAAATGAATTAATCTGTTCCTGACTCCCAAAAAACTTCACTTCGAAGTAAATTTTATACCAAATTCACCCAAATCTTTACTACAAAAGTATGTTCAAGTTATTACGTACCCTTGCTGATGACTCCTGTTGGTGTATGGAAGATGGTGAGGAGGGGGGAGGAGGAGAGGTGTTACTGTTTGGAAGGGGAGTCCCCTTCCATTATCACATCAGGCAGTGAAGATTTCTCTGGAGTGCACTCCCTGGCACGTTTTGCCTGCATACCACTAGGTCCTGGTTGTGGCTCACTGCTTGATTTTCTCACTTTTCTCACAAGGAAACGTTCCATTGAAGATTGTTTTTCCCTTCTTTGCAACAATTGTCTGTAGTCAGGCATCACATTGTCATTAAAAAGATCAATGCAACGGCCTACTAACTTTGCAGTCCTGTCCATACTGCACATATTTTCTTAATTAATGAGGAAGGGACATTCTCTACTGCCTCCGCTTCCTCCCCTGAAGATTTGTTGTACTGCCTAGCTAGTTCACACAACGACTACCATTTTCATGCTTATGAATGATCTCTTGTTTTTCCTCGATGGTCATTCTCACATGTGATTTTTTGCCTTGAACCTACCACTGGCTTTCTTGGGACCCATGGCGAGATATATAATAACAAATAACTTTTATTGTCAAATGGGCAAAAATCCGACAAAAAACTGTAAATTCTTGTGAAGAATTCAGCAGCATAGTCACAGGACACAAGGCACTGGTAAACTGAGGCACGATCGTCGTGCCACCACGTGCTAGGTCGGCCGTACGAGTATCAACAAACTCGTATCCCGATGCAAAGTTTTGATTCAAATTTTCCAAACAAATCGGGCTCTTAATTCAAAAGTTCGTAGACAGGGATGTTAGTAACCCGAGGTACCACTTTAATTCAATATATTTTCACCCAGCCCCAGCTTATACCCCCATTTACAGCCCAGGCTGTAGCAGTGTAAGGATTAAACAGAGAGTACTCACGCTAATGTGACTGCATCAATGAGAAAATTCGTAGGAGCCGTGATGAGGGTTCGAACCTAAGCGCTGGCTGAGTCCAGAACTTGTGCCTGGGAACACCCAACACAATGATTCGAATCCTCAACACAGCTCCTGTGGATTTTCATTATTATTATTATTATTATTATTATTATTATTATTATTATTATTATTATTATTATAAAAATGATACAGACAGATGCAAAATGTGTTATTCAAAATGGCCAATAAGTTATGACTAATGCAAGCCTCATTAAATTCTCACCTTAACACAGGACTGGTAATTACTAAATATTTTACTGCAGTCTTTGTCCTCCTCAGCTAAGCCTTTCAAAAACTTCTCAGCAAACCACTTGTTAAAGCAGCTGTCATAGGTCTGCTTCAGCTCAAGACACTCCTCTCCAACACTATTCATTTTACGGCTTTTTTACCTGCACAAAGAAGAATGATTTATTAGGAAGTATAAGTGCTGTACATATACTGTTACAGCACTGTAACATATACTGTTACAGTGCTGTAACATATACTGTTACAGCGCTGTAACATATACTGTTACAGTGCTGTAACATATACTGTTACAGTGCTGTAACATATACTGTTACAGCGCTGTAACATATACTGTTACAGCGCTGTAACATATACTGTTACAGCGCTGTAACATATACTGTTACAGCACTGTAACATATACTGTTACAGCGCTGTAACATATACTGTTACAGCGCTGTAACATATACTGTTACAGCGCTGTAACATATACTGTTACAGCACTGTAACATATACTGTTACAGCACTGTAACATATACTGTTACAGCACTGTAACATATACTGTTACAGCACTGTAACATTACTGTTACGGCACTGTAACATATACTGTTATGGCACTGTAACATATACTGTTACAGCGCTGTAACATATACTGTTACAGTGCTGTACATATACTGTTACAGCACTGTAACATATACTGTTACAGTGCTGTAACATATACTGTTACAGCGCTGTAACATATACTGTTACAGTGCTGTAACATATACTGTTACAGCGCTGTAACATATACTGTTACAGCGCTGTAACATATACTGTTACAGCGCTGTAACATATACTGTTACAGCACTGTAACATATACTGTTACAGTGCTGTAACATATACTGTTACAGTGCTGTAACATATACTGTTACAGCACTGTAACATATACTGTTACAGCGCTGTAACATATACTGTTACAGCACTGTAACATATACTGTTACAGTGCTGTAACATATACTGTTACAGTGCTGTAACATATACTGTTACAGCGCTGTAACATATACTGTTACAGCACTGTAACATATACTGTTATGGCACTGTAACATATACTGTTACAGCACTGTAACATATACTGTTACAGCACTGTAACATATACTGTTATGGCACTGTAACATATACTGTTACAGTGCTGTAACATATACTGTTACAGCACTGTAACATATACTGTTATGGCACTGTAACATATACTGTTACAGTGCTGTAACATATACTGTTACAGCACTGTAACATATACTGTTATGGCACTGTAACATATACTGTTACAGTGCTGTAACATATACTGTTACAGCACTGTAACATATACTGTTATGGCACTGTAACATATACTGTTACAGCACTGTAACATATACTGTTACAGCACTGTAACATATACTGTTATGGCACTGTAACATATACTGTTATAAGCACTGTAACATATACTGTTACAGCACTGTAACATATACTGTTATGGCACTGTAACATATACTGTTACAGCGCTGTAACATATACTGTTACAGCACTGTAACATATACTGTTATGGCACTGTAACATATACTGTTATGGCACTGTAACATATACTGTTACAGTGCTGTAACATATACTGTTATGGCACTGTAACATATACTGTTACAGCGCTGTAACATATACTGTTATGGCACTGTAACATATACTGTTACAGCGCTGTAACATATACTGTTATGGCACTGTAACATATACTGTTATGGCACTGTAACATATACTGTTACAGCGCTGTAACATATACTGTTATGGCACTGTAACATATACTGTTATGGCACTGTAACATATACTGTTACAGTGCTGTAACATATACTGTTATGGCACTGTAACATATACTGTTACAGCGCTGTAACATATACTGTTATGGCACTGTAACATATACTGTTACAGCGCTGTAACATATACTGTTATGGCACTGTAACATATACTGTTACAGCGCTGTAACATATACTGTTACAGCGCTGTAACATATACTGTTACAGCGCTGTAACATATACTGTTATGGCACTGTAACATATACTGTTATGGCACTGTAACATATACTGTTATGGCACTGTAACATATACTGTTACAGCGCTGTAACATATACTGTTACAGCGCTGTAACATATACTGTTACAGCACTGTAACATATACTGTTACAGCGCTGTAACATATACTGTTACGGCACTTGTTACTATTGTACTATGCTTAGCAGTTTTAAGCATGTTACAGAGTACAGTACTATAACCCATAACATTAAAATTATAGAGCAGGTGTGTTCGCTGTTTACAGTAACTATAACTTATCACAACAGCAAAAATAACTCTAATGATACATATCATAAACTATTTTTTTTTTTGAGATATATACAAGAGTTGTTACATTCTTGTACAGCCACTAGTACGCGTAGCGTTTCAGGCAGGTCCCTGGAATACGATCCCCGCCGCGAAGAATCGTTTTTTCATCCAAGTACACATTTTACTGTTGCATTAAACAGAGGCTACAGTTAAGGATTTGCGCCCAGTAAATCCTCCCCGGCCAGGAGACGAACCCATGACATAGCGCTAGCGGAACGCCAGGCGAGTGTCTTACCACTACACCACGGAGACTGTTAAGTCTATTCTAAGGTACTGCACTCGTTTGGTCACCATGGCAAGCGTTTACTAGACCCTCGGCAAGGATCTGGAACAGGTCTCTGCACATTAGCGGTGCATGCAGGCAGGATCTTTTCAAACATCCGTATTTGGTCATATTGGTTATAGGAACACCGGAGAACTTTCATACATCTAGGAATTACCTCCAGAAAATTTGCTCCAACAGAAAGTTTCTCCAAATACTACTTGGCATAAAAGGAACCAGCAAATAGTGTTCCAAAAAAACTCCCAAATAACCCAGCTCAACCTAACAATATATAAGTTTTAATAACTAGGAAAAGAGAGGGAGAACAGTTACAGCCCCGCTCCTGTGCCAGGTAAGTCCACTACGGGCTCACCATAGCCCGTACTACTTGGATACTCGGAACTTTTTTGTTCAAATTAGCTGAATCTAGAACAGCAAAAAAGAGCTTTACCTAAACGACTGTTGACGATTTGACTGTACCCCGCTGGTAGATGGTGTAACGAAGGTGGTGGCTGATGTTAACCAGATCCCTGATACTTGGCGATGCTAGACTAAGGTGTGGGGAAGGTTCAGAGCACTAGATGACTAGGATGGTGGCGGTGGGCAGGGAGAGGGTTGATGAATAGGAACACGGAGCGTGGATGGTGGTGGTGGTGTGGGTGACGGTGGGCAGCCAGAGGGTCAAGGAGCACAGAGCGTGGATAGTGACGGTGGGCAGCAAGAGGGTCAAGGAGCACAGAGCGTGGATAGTGACGGTGGGCAGCCAGAGGGTCAAGGAGCACAGAGCGTGGATAGTGACGGTGGGCAGCCAGAGGGTCAAGGAACACAGAGCACGGATAGTGACAGTGGGCAGCCAGAGGGTGGAGGAGCACGTATAGTGATGGTGGGCAGCCAGAAGGTCAAGGAACACGGAGCACGGATAGTGACGGTGGGAAGCCAGAGGGTCAAGGAACACGGAGCACGGATAGTGACGGTGGGCAGCCAGAGGGTGGAGGAACACGGAGCACTGATAGTGACGGTGGGCAGCCAGAAGGTCAAGGAACACGGAGCACGGATAGTGACGGTGGGCAGCCAGAGGGTGGAGGAGCGTGTGCAGCGTGAGGCGTCTGCTTGTTTACCTTCCGCCGCCAGGGATCTCAAGGCTAACCTAACATAAAATATCAAAATAACATATTATCCCCTTCATTAGATATATGCCTAATATATCCGTTGTTATATTTTGCTTAAAATGTACATATTTTAGAAAAATATAGCATTCCATTTATCCACGATGTAATGAATTATGACACAAAAATATCGGGGTCTCTTAATCTTGAACAACGAAAATTGTCTCATTCCTGACGAAAGTGTAGATAAACACTAATTTAAAAATATACATTCAAGTGGAAAAGACTAAAATGCATCAAGAGGGTCAAATAAATAGGTATCCTGCCCGAAAACGCTTTAAAACATTAGTGGCGTTTGCACGAACGAAAAATAATACCAATATTATAAAATCTCACAAACCCATCGTTCCTTCTAGTAAATAAATAAATAAATAAATAAACACAGAAATAAATAAGCACAGAAATATATAAATCACAGTGATTTATTTAGAGATTGAAATAGAGATTTTGAACAGGAGTTGTTTACATGGGACTAGCAGGAGGCAGCTGTCAGCGGCGGACGGCAGGACGCGTCAAGCTCTAAGGGGCCGATATTACAGGCTACAGCTGCACACAGCCGGACCTACTGGACAGCTGCGACCTCAACCGCGGGCAGGGCAAGAATTAGAGATGATGTCGAGGTCGCTGAGGGCGGAGACGCGGTCTAGGGGCAAGGAGGAGACGAAGCGCTCCATGCAAGCCTTGGATAAAGTCCGCAGATGGTGAGACACTTGCACAGCTGGGAGCTTGAGTTACCTCCTAATTACGCCTGTTACATTCATATTTTGCCCCGAGGGGCGAGTTATTGATCAGCGCCACTCATCTTGTGAGTGGACACACCGCCATAGCAGCATTTGCAACACTCCCCAATAGGAAGAAAACCCGATGGGTTGTTCATGCTGTCACTTGTACCCAGACACAGCTGGGACTTGCTTAACTGTCTCAAGTGAACAGCTCCTCAAACAGGGGAGTAACATCTTACAAGCCTTCAATTTTACATTATTTTGTGGGTGGTGGTATTGGTATGAAGTGTGTAGAGTTGAGAAACCTTTCAAGGACAAGATGGGTACAATCTCTCGGGTAGCGGTCCAGACAATGTCCTTAACTTATGCTGCATATTCTTCAACATTGCTCCTAAGCTGTTGTTTCCATTCCATAATTTCAGACTTTGGCATCAGTCATGTGTATGGAGTTCTTAGGCCTACCGGAGACCACGGCCAGAACCGGGCCCCCTCAGAGAGGCAAGGGGAGCAATGGCCTATAGAAGCCCCCGTGTGGTTGGAAGCATTCTATGTCTGCCATCGACCGGGACAGGCACCCAGAAAGCTAAGCGCCCCAAAACAAACCCCTATTCTGGTTAAAATTGCTACCAAAAGCCAAACTAGTGGATAGAACTCCCCAACAGAAAAACAAGCAAACTAGTGTGACGTCACACGTCACCGCGCTGCTGTCTGCGCAGCTCCCCCCTCCCCGGGAGGGGGAAGGGGGAGCCCCAGACCTCCCACGCCGGCTATCCACCCATCAGTTCTTCGGCTGATGCTATAGGCACCGGTTATGTGCTCCGGCTCCAGTGGTTGTTTCAGCACTGTACCTAGAGTGTGGTGTCTGTTTTTCTAGGTGGTGCGTGAGCCGGGAGTGATTCTCCAGTACTCGGGCTGCATGCGCCTAGGGTTCCCATCCCTAGGTGCCCTGTAAGTACTGCCCTTGGGACTTGGGGCCACCTTCCACAAGTTCCTTGGGGTCTGCCCCTGCTAGGCCGTTTACTGCTTGGTTTTCGGCCGCTCTTTGTGTGCTCGGGTGTTTTCTCCCTTGTTCGCCTTAGAGTAAGGGGCAGTTTTGCACTGGTGGGGCGCAGGGTACTGTGCAGCTTGTCTTTCCCAATCATAGCGGCCGGCTCTGTTCCGCTTGGGTACGCTGTCCTCTTGCGGGGTTTTCTTTTTCTTTTTGTTTATCTACCTGGTGGGGGGGTCTGCCTTCGTTCTTGCCCCTGGTGTCCCTTGTGTTCTGAGTTTTCTGGTGGTACCCCCTGCTAGGTCCCCGTGAGTGTACACGTCCCGGGGGTTCAGCTCTTAGAAAGTTGTTTGGTAGTTTTGGGTGCCGGTTAGCAGTACCCTGCCTGGGATTACCTGAGCGCGAGTCCTCTTATAGTAAACGCTCGGGACCCTGGGAAACCCCTGGGGCGCGTGGGTCCGATGGATGTGACCCCAGAGCCCCCCCCTCGCTTCCAGCGAGTTTGAGGGTTGCTCACCCCTTGTCTCTGGGTGACTCTCTGTTTTGCCTCCGTCTGCTGCCTGTGGGGTCGGTGACACCTTCGACCCAGAGTCCTGCGAGTTTGTTGCTCGTTGTGGCTCGCTTACCCAGTTGTGCACAGCTGGTGCGGGCAGCAGGGGCGTTGCACTTGAGCCTTGGTGGTGGCAACGCTCTCGTGGTAACTCCCCGGGAGCCCCGGGGCTGCCCCGTTTTGGTTCTTGTTTTTCCCCTGGATTCCCCTTCCTGCCTGCATCCGGTTCCTTACCGTCTGTAGGTTCAGGGCGGGGTTTGTTGGTGTTGAGACTCGGGCAGTCTCGGGGAAATCCCCTTCCGGGTAGTGACGGGGGCATTTGAGCCTGTTCCTCCAGCCGTGTTGTAAGAGTCTGCCAGTGGGCTCCCTTCCTTTGTGTTTTCACGGCTGCCCCGGTTTTCTGGTACGGCCGGGGCTTTGGGGGGACGGCTCGGCCCGGGGCCTGTCGTGTGGGTTCCCGGGGCTGGGGAGGGGCTGACTTGGGAGGCCTTAATGGCCCCGTTGGACCCCGTGGGGGTTTTTCTCCCCCTCTAGGCGGGGCTTGTGGTTACGCGGAGTAGGGTTTTCCTCCCCACTCGCCGTACGTGCTGTTGGGTGTCAGCCCCTCCCCGGCTCGGTTCCTTGGCCTTTGAGTCGGTTGGTTCCGTCCTGTGGGTGGATGTTTCCCCCCACCCCTTTTGGGACGGTGTTTTCGTCATGTTTCCCCGTTTTGGGGGTTCTACGTGACTCCTGGTCTCGGGTGCACCTGCGCCTTTGTGTGCCTTCGGGACTGGTTTTGGCTTCCGTGTTCTCGAGGGTTCGGGAAGGTGTTTCGCTACTTCCCGCGTTATTGGAACGTCTGTCGGCTCCTCGTCCTTGTCGCCGAGTTGGGCTACTTGTAGCCCTGTTGGGCTACTTGTAGCCTTGTTGGGCTGCTTGTGGCCCGGCTGCGTGCTTTATTTTGGGCTCTGTCTTCGCTTCTTTGGCCGGTTTATTGTTCCTGCTCACTCTTTTGGCTTCTTTTAGTGCAGTAGTCCTGGTTGCCGCCTTCCCGCAGAGACTGTTGCGCGTTTTCGGCCAGCGTGTCATGCGCGTGCGCCGCGGAGTTTGTTTTGGTTTGGGCGGTGTGTAGTGCTGGTGTTAGACGCCTTCTTGCTCCAGTGCTTCGCCTCTCGCTCTTCTCCCTTGGCGCGGTGTGTGCCCCTTCGCTCCGGGGGTGTCCTGGGTTCCAGTTGTGGGGAGGCCGCAGAGGTTTTCTGTCATGGGTGTGGGCCGCCTTCTTCGCCTCTCCCCTGCTCTCCTGCAGGTCCGGCTCTGGCGTCTTCACCTGTCAGTGCTCCCAGGTTCTTCTGGGCTCGGTTGAGTCGTGTCACTTCGTGCTACCGTTAGCCAGGTGAGTTTCTGCGGTCTGGCGTCTTTTGGCAGGGTGCTGGATGCGGTGTTATATACCTGTCTTTATTTGGGTATCTTTTGTACGACTGAGACCGTTCGCACACCAGTGTCTGTCCCCCTTTTCACCCCTTCCTGTCCCACTCTTGTGCATGTCCAACCCATGCTAGGGTCATTCAGGGGTTCCACCTTTGTTAGTGTTATGAGGTGTGGTGTTGGTTTCTGTACTCGCCTGGTAGGGCTCCTGGCTGTGCTTGCAAGGTTTTTGCACTCTGGTTTTTGGGTCCCGCTTATCTGGTAGAACTTGCGGGATAGTACCAGTGGAGTGCAGTGGTGCTATTGGCACCATCGGGGAACACTGTATATCCTTCAGAGGTCTGCAGTTGTTAAAAGACCTACGTGCGAGCATAAGCCTTCTTGCTGGAAAATTACCTTGGGGTTTTCCTTGAGGTGCTTCCGGGGCTTAGCGTCCCTGCGGCCCGGTCGTCGACCAGGCCTCCTGGACTGCTCATCCTGGCTGTTGGACGTGGCTGCTCGCTGCCTAACGTATGAGTCACAGCCTGGTTGATCGGGTATCCTTTGGAGGTGCTTCTCCAGTTCTCTCTTGAACCACCCCGTCCTCGCAAATTTAATAAGTCGTTCTTGCCTTATTAGTTACCAGCATGGGTGACATGCTAAACATCATCGTTTTCCTTTTCGGAACTTCATGGAAAACACCGACCTTCCTTCCCCTACTTAGTATGTTAAAATGAGCGTCTTATGGTTTCGTAATTACAATTGTTACTTACCCTATTTTAGGTGTAACAACGCTGAACACTGTGGGGGATTGCCAGTTATGCCCCTTATGGTCCATCCGTGGACTTCCGGGGCACGCTAGCTTGCTTTCGAATTAGTTATGGCCATCCTGGTTGTGGGGAGTCTGTGGGCCTGCAGGCCGCTCCATGTGGCTGCCTGGTGGGCCTCCCTCTGGCCGGTCTAGCCTGGCCTCGGGCCAGGCTTGGGGTGTACGTGAGCTCCCAGTTCCCCATCCTGCCGATTTTGAGCGGGGTTTCTCCGCCGTCGGTCGCCTGGTATGCGGGTTCCTGGGCCTGCTGGGTTCTGTCGTGTCTCCGTGGGCCCTGTCTGGGGTCTGTCTGCTCCATTCTCTGCCTTTGCAGAAGCGAGTTGCTCTTTACCTGTGGCATGTTGCGGTGGTGCCTGTTGCTACTACTGCGCGTGTGCTTTAGTACCGTGTTTTGCGGTGGCGTGTCCTTATTCCTGGGTTTTTATGCTTCTGCTCTTTCGTACTGTCTCACCCCTGTCGTTTTTCCTGGCATCTCCTTTTGTCTGTTTTGCCTGCACTTGCTGCTATGTTGGGGGGCGTGGTCGGTTTCCACCACTTCCTTGCTTGTGCGTTCCCTTGTTTTCCTCCTCTGCCGCAGGGGTGTTCTACGTGTGTTCCTTGGCTTCTTGGGCTTTTTTCGGCCTGGGTCCTGTGGTGTGCTTCTTTGTCTCGTCTGTTGCAGTTGCTCGTACCTCTTGGTTCGGGTACGGTTCTGGCGGCAACCCGTCCGCCTTCTTTGGTTTCCTTGCTTGCCCTGCCAATTGGGTTTTCGGGGTCTGGCGATGTCCCGCGTCGGACCCGTCATTTCTGAACTCCTGGCAGGTTTGCTTGCTTGGAGTTCTTCTGTTCGGCAGTTAGTTTCGTTCATTTATTATGCACCCCATACCCATCTTGTGGGCGGTAGTGGAAAGGGTTAGAGGCACATAAGGGCTCAGGGACTGAACCCCACAATTCATTTAGCTCA